>JACXGK010001869.1:23882-53542 GCA_016801125.1 Novumbra hubbsi
GGGGGGGGGGCAGCATGTCTTATTGTGCGCACGCGCTGTGCTTCAAATGAGGATGCTTTTTGTTTGCATGATGTAGCCTAGATGAATGCATGTCTCGCATGTCCTCAGCTTTCCTTTCTGTTGGTGTCTTTACTAACCTACCCTATTGACCATCAGCCTTGCCATGGCAACCAATCAGCCTGTCAATCAAATTATTCCCTGTTCTTCATTCAGTGGATTGTACTCTTCCTCTTGATTCTGCCGTTTTACTAAGGTCGGAACAAAGCTCGGGGTTTGGGCAGGTTGGCATTCTCAAAAAACAGATAAGTATTGATGCGAATACAACTCATTAGTTATATTGCCTCCTATCACCAGATACAATCTGTTAAACAGAAACCAAAATGTTTATCCATTAGGATATGTTGTTAGCAGAAGACATTTATATGGCTACTTATTTGGGATAGTATTTCATGTTGTTTTTATTCCTAAGCGCCCCATCATTAGCCTTCGATGCAGTATACCATTGGTATGAGATGCATATGTTCTCTTTCGTAGTGTTAAATACATACATTGTGCAGTGCAGACTCTTGTTACTAGCTTTGAGAATGACACTGCATTGCTGAGTCTTGCAGTTGTCCTCAAGTCTGCAGTGCTTAGTCACCAACTGCCACTGTGCCAAGTCCACCCCTGCCTGCCTGCCTAAACGCCTGGCTGAAAGCAGCACCCGTAGAGAACAGTACAGAACAGTACAGCAAACCGCTGAGTCATAGTGACTGGCCAGCACTGGACCAAAGACAAAGGCTGTAGCCGCATCCAAAGGCTTGACCCGGTTTAATTGTTGAAGTTTGTGCATCCGCCATGTTGTAACTTAGCTTGGTGGTTGGATGTCTTTAAAGGTAACTGGAATGTTTTTTATCATCAGTCATTCATCAACTGTGTTGCGGTGACGCTGTAATGGTGAATGGATAAACGGTTAGGCCTGAGTTCACACCACACATTGTTTTCGGTAGAGGTATTTTTGTGGTCTTTTTAAACAAACTCAACCATGCAAATAAAGATTCATAGTCGCCAGTACCACAGGGCAGATTTGTCCGAGGTCACGTCTGTTAACGTTAGAAGAGTTAGAAGAGTTAGACAAGGAGATGCCCCCACCCCGGTGCGTTTAATCAAATGCATTTTCTGTGTGTGTTTTCTCTCTTTCTTTCCATCAGGCCTAAGCCAGCATCAAGATTATTCCTCCATCCTTCTCTCCTCTTCCCCAACCAAAATAGCAAAGGATGTTTTTGTCGACTCGATTCCCTCTGGCCTTGTCTCCTCTCCTAGCACCAAATGAAAACCCCCTGTCATTCCTGGTGTTTCTCGGCGAGGCTTCTCCTTGTTGACAACTCTGTCCCTCTACTGAAAACCGCTGGGATGTTTGGTTTCCTTTTGATCAATTACTCTCATCACTCTCTCTTTCTCCTTTCTTTCATGCATTACTTTGTCACGATTGTCTCTCCATTTTCCTGTAACACGATGTCATGCATATCAGGTTCTCCTCTTAAACGTTCTCTACCCTCCTAACATCCAGTTGTTATATTAAGGTGTTAAACTGTATTGAATATTAATGTGACAGTGGAGAGTTGGGTTTAGAAATATGGTGGCCTGTGGGGAACACACAGAGCAAACCTGAAATGCCAGAATGGTATGGACAATGGTGAATCTGTGTCTATGTGACCTGCAACCACTCCCACCACACTACACCTGCCCCAATAAAACTAGTATGTTACCATGACAACAGATGGCCGCTTGCCTCCACCACAGAGCTTAGGTTTACCGTTAGGATTTTACTGTTGCTTTGCGTTAGTCAAAGGCTGTATTTGTGTTGGAGTCACTTCGCTTTTCGAGGGCACACACACACACACACATGTACAATACATGAACACCAGGAGTGAGAAGTGCTGCCAGGTGAAAGTAGTATGATCAAATACAAAATGGCTTGGAATGTCAAGTTAACACAACTGGTGCCTTTTATTTAAGCAGCAGTAGCCAGTATCTTTCAGTAAAACACTTGCAAATATTTGCTTCCTTGAACTTAATCATTTATATAAAGATGTTTCCATATTCCTAAGATAAAAAAAACAGATGTTTTAAAGGGTACTGTTGCAACACAGGCTTTGATGTGCGACATTTGCTAGGCTAACTAACTACTTTGTGTTCACAAGGTCTTTTAAATTCAAGCTTTTGTTTTTCCTATTCCATTTTTACTTTTTTTTATATATATTTTATTATGCTTGCTGTGATGGCTGAGAAATGCGTCAGTATGATAATTTTCTATACAGTAAGTAGGCAGTGTTGGTATTAACGCTTGGTGTTTATCTCATGGATATACACCTGTGTCCTTTATCTGTAAGCAGTATTTGGACGGTTAGAATTAATTCAATGCTTTGGTTTTGTTTCTTGGTATTGTTTACGAATGCTTGCATTTTGACATTTTGTGGCAAAAAAACTTCAAGTTTAGAGACCTATATTTTTAAATATTATTTAAATTATTTTGAAATTATGCAATTATAGTTTTTTGGACTTGAATAGAATTTGTACCATGCTAGTTAAAATGCTAGTATTTAAAATGGTATGCCGGAGAAACTTAACTAAAGCATGGAATCCTGTCCTACTGTGTTTAAAGACCTCTCACAACATAAGGACAACAATTTACAAATTACTAATTTAGTTGAAAATCCCTTTGTTGGATTCCAATTTTTTTGGTTTATTCTGTGAGTTGCATATAAGGCCTAACTTATCCCTTTTGACAAAGGCAATCCCTCCACTTTTTCTTTAGAGTTTAATTTGTTCTGGTCTTTGGTCCGGATGTGTTCACTGGTTTTAGGAAGTCTACGATTAAGACATAAATGACCAGCCATAGGCAGAACGAACCAGTGATCTTAAATGATCAATCACATAAAAATAACTCTAAAACATTCAGTCAAGTACACAAGTTAATTATATTAACTCTCTTTTCCTGACCATTTTGGTCTAATTTAGGAACTTGTCTACTTGAATACAGCAGAGTACTTTAACTTTGTACTTTTCACACCTTTTCTGTAGGGCTATTGCTTATCGTTGCCATGGTTACATTTAAAAAAGGGAATGACCCTATGTTGTTAAATGCTATTGACAACCACTATGTAATGTTACTGAAACATCGCTGTGCAAGCAATAGTACGTCTGGTGTCTAATAAAGAAATGTTCAAACCTTTGTGACCAAGGGTATGTTAGTGACTTGACATCCGCTGTATGCCTTTAAATTATGTTGTTGTTCAGATTATACAAGACTAATTAGTGTTACTGTCTGCGTAAACGTACAAAGTATGTTTTTGGGTCTTCATAGCTCAATATTGGTCAATAGTCAATATTGGCAACACCGTTTTTGCACACATGGAATTTGATGCCTTCATTACATCGCACACGTCATTACAGATGAATATTGCCCATTTTGACTAGGCTTTATTTTGGGCAACAGTGCTCCTACAGCTTGAGTGTTCAACTTACAAAATGTGTGTAGTGCACTCATCGCACAGGATTTGTAAATGTCATTTAGATTGATTTACCAGTCCAAAGCCAAGCCACACAGTTAATGATGAAGCAAAACGACACTGTTTCTTGCGTAATTCTGACAATGTGTTTGTGTTATAGTGGAATGCTGATTATTTATTGAAATGTATCTCTCATGGATATTATAGCATCAACTTCTGTTCGTTAGGCCAGGCGTAAACTCCATAGTAGCACACTCCTAGAACGTAGAACTGCATTTACTTTACCGTGTGTTCTTGCATTGTTGTGATTGTCGCATCAACACTTGTTGGTGTTCTGAAATAAAGTTTTTCATTTGTGAAGTGTGTCCTATCTTTCTACATCCCTTCCAGGCTCATGAAAAGCTTTTTTCAGATGTTGGGCTTAAGTAGGTTGCCTTGTGCTCTCTGCTGGCCATTTCGATATATCCGTCTTCAGAATGGTATGCGGAAACATGCTCGAGTGTGGGTGGCCACATCTGACCAAGATCATTGAAAATGTATGAACAAAATCAGCAGATTTAAGTTTATTATACAAAAATTCAATGTAGAAGGTATTTCTAGAGGTCCACTCCTGTCACATAATCATCCTTCTAAAATATTTTCATATGAACATTTTAACTTACAAACCAGTTATTAATTTAAATAAGTGACCACCAATTCTAGGTTAAAAACAGATCTAGAAGTGTAACCCCCCCTTCCCTAAATGATCAGCTGAAGTGTAACCCCCACTTCCCCAAATGATCAGCTGCAGTGTAACCCCCACTTTATGCAAATGATCAGCTGAAGTGTAACCCCCCCTTCCTCAAATGATCAGCTGAAGTGTAACCCCCACTTCCCCAAATGATCAGCTGCAGTGTAACCCCCACTTTATGCAAATGATCAGCTGAAGTGTAACCCCCCCTTCCTCAAATGATCAGCTGAAGTGTAACCCCCACTTTATGCAAATGATCAGCTGCAGTGAACCCCCCCCCCCCTTCCCTAAATGATCAGTTGCAGTGTAACCCCCCTTTCTCCAAATGAGCTGCACTTTTGGACCTCATTAAGATTGGTCATATGTCGGAGACAGGCTTGAGGTACCTTTCAGACAAGGTGAGAACTTTTTTAGACAATGGGGAGCTTCATTGACAGTGATTGAAGTGCAGCTACACTTATTCCTTCTTTCTCTGATTCAGCTGAAATCAGCATCCTTTATGTATAACACATTTTCATAATGTCAGTTGAACTCAATTGAGGCAGTCATCTGCATTTGAAACGAGCATGAAAGAAAATGGATTTAAACCCGTAGTACCTAAGTGTGTCCGTGTGCAGTGTGGGCTGTTGGGATGCAGGGTCTCCTGTTAGGAAAGTGAAGGGAGTCAATCAAGTTTATTTATATTGCACAATTCATACATAGAAGCAATTCAATGAGCTTCACAGAAGATAGTAAGGACATTAAAAGAGAAATACAATTTTAACAGTGATTAAAACAGACATTGAGCAATTTAACGTGTACAGATTAAAATAAAAAAAGAAATAGAGATAAAAGGTAAAAGGGAAATTAAAAAGGTTTTTAAAAAAGTAATGAAAATTAAAAAAAGTCTGGCTTAAAGATTCCATGTGGCTTTTAAAGTAGCAATTAAAGCTATAGGGCACATAGTGAGGTAAAGCCCTCAGTCATAGGTACGTGAAAGCAGAAGTGTTTTTAAACCGGATTTGAAAATGGATGGGGCATGTCTAAGATTTTCTGGTAGCTTGTTCCAGTTGTGTAACGCATAGCTACTAAATGCCGCTTTGCCATATTTAGTTTGGACTCTAAGGCCTGCTTGGTTTATATTTTTCAAACATATCCTAGAAGTATTCAGGCCCTAAACCATTCAGTGTTTTATAGATTAAAAGCATCACCTTAAAATCTGTTCTATAACTGACTGGAAGCTAATGCAAACATTTAAGAACCGGAGTAATGTGCTCTGTTCTCTTGGTCCCGGTTAGCATTCTGGCTGCAGCATTCTGAATGAGCTGCAGCTTTTTTATAGTCTTTTTGGGATGTCCAGTTAAGATCCAATTCAAGTAGTCAACTCTACTAGAGATAAAAGCATGGATAAGCTTTTTTTGGTCTTCGCGGGACAGCAAGCCCTTGATTCTAGCTATATTTTTAAGTTAGAATGCTGTTTTGGTGACCGTTTTGTTCTGTTGTTTGTGTTGCCAAATACAATAATCTCAGTTTTAGTAAAGTGATGTGTGAGTTTACCTGCAGGATGGCAGTGGAGCACTACAGCGCAGTGGTTCCCTGGGCAAACTGAGAGACGTCCTGCGCCGAAGTAGCGAGCTACTAGTTAAGAAACTACAAGGAAATGGACCTGTAGAAGCAAGCAGAAGCAGCAAGTACGTAACAACATAACCCACCTGTGACTCCTATCAAAAATCAGCATGTTACTAGGTCATGTTGTTATTGATCTTTGCAGTTTCCACACAGTTGAGCCAGGTGTCAGACTCTGACACCGCTTGGCCAATATTACCTAATTGCATTGGATTATAATAATCACGTTTGATACCATATAATAATCCAATTTTGATTTCTATATAATAATCACATTTTGATACCTAAAAGAGCATCAGCTGCTCAGCTTGTCACATCCTTCGTTTGACGGTTTTCTTTCAACAGTATGAAGAGAGCTGCCTCCCTGAATTACTTGAATAAGTCCAGTGACCTAGAGAGCTTCCAGGTGAGAGACCCTGTTTACCTGCAGAAAAAACGAATAAAACAAGAATTTATCTGTAAAATGAGGTTAATTACCTGGCAGTGCAGGAAGATGGTAACATGACAAATAAATGATTTCTAATTGATATCTACCTTTACGCTGCGGTGAATGTTATTCGCCAAATGTTTAGAAGCTACAAATCTATTGTCACGGCAGACTAAGGTTCCCTCAAATGCCTGATCGTCTTTGTAATTGTTTTCCTTTAATGATGATTCAAATTGCTGTCCCCCCCATCCTGCCTCTATCTCTTCCCCTTTCTCTTTTCTCAGGGCCCAGGGGTGAACAGGCTGAAGGTGAGCCGTGGTCTGAGCTCCAGCACCGTAGATCTGTACCACGGAAACTGACAACTGAGCAGCCTCTTGACTCACTATAATAACCACTCTCCCAAAGACACACCCACCTCCTACCACAGTCAGTTCCCAGAGCCAGAAGCCCAGACACACATCATTCTACTACAGACACTGTCCGTTTGCTCTTTAGTCTTAATGGCCAAAATGCCAAAGATAAGGTTTGAACATATCTTTCAGGCACTTGAGTCCTGATCGCATCATCAGGATCTCCTCCCATAGTTCCTTCTCCCGCACCAAAAATGTTCTCCCGTTAGTGACTCAATGTTTGCTGATATTTAGAGCATGACTGCTATGGAATAATAAAATACATAGACAAACCGGCATTTCCTGCAACAGGCATGTATCTCCGTAGGCTGGGTTTGGACTGGAAACGACCCATGCAGGAAACACTTCTTGTGCATTTCCTACATATCCATGTATATAGTTGGCATCTGTACATTTCTGTTGCAATTTCAAGTTAATTTAGTCTTCCAGTGCCATCTACTCCTTCGTTTTAACATGTTTTTAGCATTTTTATATTCCTGTGAAAATAATGTTTTAATTTTCTCCCTGCAAAAATATTGTAAACCCCCCCCATCCTTTGGTGGGTGAGTGTTGGTAGAAGGCTGTTGATATTAAAGGCTGATACACTAATGGATTGACCTGTAATGTCATGTTTTGCCTTCAGATTGCACCCTACAATAGCTGTGTCAAAGGTAACACCGAATGGAGAGTGCCAAGGGGGAATAATCATTCATTAAGTGACGTTTAGCTTGCAGCTACAACAGACTGGTGACATGGGTCACCTGCTAATATAAGATGCTGGAAACATCATTGATAAAATGGCTTGATTGCAGTCAGGGAACTCGCTCCGTTACAACTGCTGTCAGCAGGTGCTCTGGTTTAATGTTGATATGAAATGAAATGTTTGCTTTTAATTTTGCACAACTCTTGGGTGGGTCTCTTCTATTTGATCAACTGTAATGAAAATCTGTGGTAAATGCTAGTAAAGGACTTTGTTGTTAGGTGTCTTGGGTGTTACTCACCTGGCACGAAATGTACATGTCCTGTTAACATGCACTGTTATTGTTTGACATTGCAGTTTTGCCATGGTGTGCCATAATTGTATGCCTGGATGTTTTTGTCTTCTTGTTAATATTGGTATGTAGTAGTTTGACATACTCCAGACATTTTTAATCAGGGTTTTTGAGATGTGACAGGGCTACTTGTTTTAAATATTCATATTTTTGTTCTTAAGAGCTATTCAGGTCCAGTTGAACGATAGTCTGTTCTTGGAAGGTTCATTCTGTCTTGTCTTGGTTCTTAAAAGTTCTACTGAATATGTCATCTGTAACTCTTTTCCACTGTCAGATCATCTCTGCTTGTCTGTCGATGAATAAAAGAATGTTGGCACTCTGTTTTAGAAAATGTTTTATTCTTATTTTTATGACGTCTGTTTGAGACGGGCTTTACCCTCCATTTGCCACACATGCAAGTTCTGGTTTTCACAGGAAATGGAAAGCGATTTCAGATGTCAACAAGGCAACACTCATTTTAATTCTTCCTTCAGTTCCGCCTGCTATGTTAGGTTAGACTGGGAGAAATGTGAGGAGTGTATAAATATGGTGGATTTTCACCTTAACCAATAACCCTTTCAGCCAAGTACATTTCTATGGCAATTAAATGCGTTAGCTCCAAGCTGCTCCAGGGCAGTCAAATCCCAATCTATCCTGAAAAATTTTAAACCCTTAGGTGAAATTGTGTTAATTTACCTATTTTGCTATTTACTGTGCCATACGTTGTGCCCCATACATCGTTTCATTAGATTAACTTATTAGTTACTTCTGTAGTATCAAATCTATAGCTGCCTGGCTGGCTGTGAGCTCATCCTGGCACTGTTTTATTTATTTACATAAAGGTATTTGACACCACATTCACTTTAGCTCTGTTATGTCTCTGGATCAGCATATTTTATTCTATTCTGTCATTATGTCATCAGATTCTACCATGACAATTGCATAAGGGACCAGTGGTACTTTCTACAACCAAAGAAATGTGGCCTACGTTTCTGGTTAATAGAAAACCTGGGTGTCCAGTTAATAAAAAAGCTGAGATCCAAAATCCTTATGATAGCATATCCCTCCCCCATTTTCCTTCTGCATACTCTAGAGTCAAAACGTCTGTCAGTGTATGTTTTGGTTGCAGCCCTGGTTAGACAGGCTATACAGGGCCTAGGTTCTTTGATTTTCATATTACAGGAGGGCTCACTCAAACAGAGAACTTGAGAACTGTCAAATTAAATTTACAAGCTTCCTTCGGGCCTTCTTGGAATCAAGAGGCATTCTTGAGTTGCTTCAGAATGTGACAGCATACTATTAGACTTCAGAGGATAAGTGTCATTTTTTTCTTCATGACTGATTGAGTTTCTACTGTATCTCAGTTTGCCTGTTAAGACAGCCAAGAGTGAATAATAAGGTTTTAAGTTATTTGGAAACCTTTTTAGTGATGTCAAGCTACAAATTTTAAATGTTACAAACATTCACTGATCATTACACTGTACTTGAACCATGCAAGACCCAAGAATAGATACAAATATTACCCTTTCGAAATACCTATTTTTTTTTCTTTTTTTTTTGATTATTTTTCCAAAATGCACCATGTTCTTTAACAGTATGCATAATGTGGAAAGAAATATCACAGCATTGATTAAAACATTAATTGATATTGGATAGAAAATGTCTAATAGTGTATATACAGTGGGGAGAACAAGTATTTGATACACTGCCGAATTTGCAGGTTTTCCTACTTAAAAAGCATGTAGAGGTCTGTCATTTTTATCATAGGTACACTTCAACTGTGAGAGATGGAATCTAAAACAAAAATCCAGAAGATCACATTGTATGATTTTTAAGTAATTCATTGCATTTTATTGCATGACTTTGATCACCTACCAACCAGTAAGAATTCCGGCTGTCACAGTACCATAGTTTAGTAATATATTTTCTCAAGTGGATACATTTTCCAATGATGTTAGTTATACACATTTTCTATGGATAGAGGCGTTAAAAATGTACTATCATTTAGAAACACAGATTAACAATCATGATCCAAAGAGGCTGAGATATCTGTCTCACCGACCAGCCAAGAGTAAACCACACCTGCCTAAGTCAAGCTTGAAAAACATCCTCAATGATTTTCATGTGCCCTCTTCCAGTCCAAACATAATAAGGTAAGTAAGGTCATCTTGGACCTGGCTAATTTCCTGTTACAGTTTAATTTGGTTCTGTTTGTTTTATAAAGTTGGACTTGCCTGACGGTCCTGAAGCAGCCATGCTAAGTGAATGGCCCAGAGCTGCTGCACGTGCCAGCTGGACCAAATAACGTGGCACCAAAACCCCGCCTTTTCCCACCAGTGATGCCTTTCCTGCCAGCCCACGTCTGCAGTTAGAAGGCTGTGTCTGTCTGGTTAGGCTGAACATCAACATCAATACTCTAAAAACTCCAATAGCAAGTCCATTTGCATGTTTATTTTAAGGATTACTATTTTACCTTTCCTAGTTTCAGATTCACATTAGGGGACAATGAATTGTATGAATAACAAAACACTTTGCATTTAACATCAAGAGATCTTTACTGTTTAAATGGATGGCTTTTAAAAGGGAATAATTGGTATTCATTGGATGAGGCATATCTTTGGGTGTGAATGGAAGTCATATGGATTAAATAATTTAAAGATTTCGTAATATTGTTTGTTAAAGTCGACCCTGATTTTCATGAAATATTGTAATTAGAATTTTTTTTAATAATTATTTTCACTGATTTTACTTTCCAAGGTAAATAATTTATGGTTTTTATGCAACTTTTATTAAAAATAAGAAAACAAAAAAAACGGAAATACATCACCTTCCAGAAGTGCTCAAATTATATTATAACAGTGCAAAGATTAATCTAAACCTATTATTTTATTGATGTTAGTTTGTCCCACTCATACATTCTGACCCCATTAGAGAAAACGCATACATTTCTTTTAGGGAAATGTACAGTATCAGTAAAAAATGTGGACAAGTCATTCAAGTATATCAAGGATATTTCTTGAATTTTACTATTTTTTACACTGTAAAATAATAGTGAAGCAATCAAACCCATCATACAACACATATAGAATCATGTAGCAACAAAAAAAGCGTAAAACAGATACAATATATACATATTACATATATATTGTAAAATCCTTAAGGTAGCCACCTTTTGACTTGATGGCAGCTTTTTATCTATCTTGGCGTTCCAACCTGCTTCATGAATTAGTCACCTGTAATGATTTTTCGACGATCTTGAAGGAGTTATACTGAGCTGATATAAACTGAGCACTTGTTGGCTGCGTTTCCTTCACTCCACGATCCAACTCATCCCAAACCATCTCAAGGTTTCAGTCTGTGGAGATTACATAGTCTAATGTCAATATGTATGTACATTTGTATACTATTCTGTTTATTTTAAAGGGGCCATATGTACGATTTCTACTGCATTATAGCACAAACACAAACAAATGACCATTACACATCTGCGGTTAATGATCAAAATATTTTTTCCACAGAATTGTCTGGAGTGCCTGCGAAATTCGCCAATAAATCTTTGTCGCAGGTCCGTTTATCACGTTAAATGTAAGTTGCTCATTCTCGCTGTAGCTACTATTCTCCCAACCCTGAACGATCCTGGACTAGCTAAAACAATTCCGGTTTCGTTAGGTAAGGGAAGAGGACAAGTCGTGTTATTGTTTAAATTCAGACTTGTAAACATTAGAGGCAGGATTCAACACAGTCACCCTTTAACGTAACCTCCATTTATATTTTTGCGAATCACATTACAGTAACTGAAGTTGCGCGGGTAGTGAGACAAACATAATTTAATGTAATAAGGCAGCATTCACATGAAATTACAATATTGTCTGTATTTCAATTTTTTTATTAAATAATAGCACTAGCAACTCATAGCGATAGGGGTCAACAAAGCATTCAAAGTTGTAGTTGTTGTTGTTATTAATGTTATTGTTAATGTTCACGGAATAATCATTGTTTGATAATCCTTTGATAAACAAAAAAGAATGACTTTTTACAAACCTTTTCACATATCTACACTTAGCCATTCTCGTTATTTCGAGAAATGTTACAATCAGTCAAATGGTTTCCAGAATAGTTGTGAATAGGCTATACAAAAGCAAAACAAATCTCCCTTGACTACTTTCAACCGGAGGGTAGCAGCATTGTATTTTCTATCATAAGTAAGTGATTTCTAGCCTGTACATACCGGAAGCAGCGGCAATGGGACTGAGTACGCGAGGCTGTAGAGAAGGCGAGTTCCCCGCACACCGCTGGTGATGAGGCATGTGTGAGTTCAGGACAGAACAGGTCTTACTATCGGATTTCTAGGGGAACGTCTCATAACAGATAGGTGGAGTGAGAAATCAACAGGAAGATTTGGAATATTAGTATTGTTCATTTGTCAGGCTATATAGGCTGGATTTATATTGGGGATTACAAAAACAACATATGGCAAACTTGTTTTTTTATTTATTTAACTTTACTGTGGTCTCTGTACAGTGACATTTGAGTGAGGTTATCGTGCCTCCTCGAATTTCAAGGAAAGGCTGTTGAAGTAACCTATTCTGGGTTGCCATATCTTCAGCGAGACCGAGACAGGTTGTGCTCCCTTTACGCAGACCTGACGTGCGGAGTTTTCAGTTTTCTTTCGGTCGCTACAGTCTCCCACTGCTGGTTTGCAACCAGCGACAGATCTACTGTTTAGACTACAACCATGGAACTACCTACGAATAATGACAGACAACGTCGGGAAGGCAATACAAACTCTACGGTTACCAACACAACACCGGTGGCTACCTTCCTCTTCATTGGCGTCCTTTGCATGAAAGGTAAGCATAACAAAGCGGGACATATAAGGCAAACGGGCAGTAACATTTGTCTAAAAAGTATCTATACATTTCCTTAGAACATTTTAGCGTGCCTGCCAACCCAAGACCGCTGCATACACTTTTGTATCCATGTACATTGTGCCCTATGATAAAACGGCTTATTATATCTTTACACGTTTCACGTTTTCAACCTTTACCTACATTAGCCGACTGCTTTGCCGTTTGTGAAGGTACACTATATAAATGTTGTTTAAAGGGGAATTCTGTATAACGCTGAGGTTTACACCCTGCATTTTGTGGTCCCTAACCTGTGTAGAATAACATTGTAACTTGCCATAAAAATATTGGTATTTACTTGCAATTAAGATACTCACGCGCAACAATGTATTGCTTTATTTGCAGTAGTTCATTTATTACTCTGTTATCTTGTAAATAGTAGGTCTATAGAGACCACCCATGGTATTAGGTAGGTGTTGTATTAGGAAACATCATAATGAATTTATTTAATTTGTGTAGCAATTCGCTCACAGCCAAAGTGCTGAAAATAAAGATAGTGTTACAAAAATAGTTTGTGTATCCCACACTGG
This sequence comes from Novumbra hubbsi, assembly GCA_016801125.1. Taxonomy (NCBI): domain Eukaryota; kingdom Metazoa; phylum Chordata; class Actinopteri; order Esociformes; family Umbridae; genus Novumbra; species Novumbra hubbsi. The sequence continues at coordinate 36,993 of JACXGK010001869.1, forward strand.
GGAAGATCCTTATTCACATTCCACAAATACACAAACAAGATAGGCTATCTTTTAGATTTATTATGATTTTCACACACCCTGTTCCTATACTGTCTTTTTCATCAGCTACAATGCTTTTCTAAAGTGTATGCACAGAGAGGAAAAAAAATGCTATGAAATGTTCAACCCGTTGACTCAACATTTCATAGCCTCTGCAGGGTGCTAGAAATCTAAGAAAAGCTAAAGTCCAGCCATTGATCCTGCCTAGTTTTAGGAAAGGAATGTCCTTATCCTGCTAATGATCTGGCCTATTAACTCTTTAGCTCTCCTGTTTCTGATTCTTCTTTCCCCCACATTTCTGTAATTGCTCTAATAGCTCTCATGTCAAAGATATGTTTTCATCCTTGCCTATCAGATGAGCTGAATTTGGCTGCGTCACAAGTGTGGTGTTTCTTCGGTGTACAGCATGTGTTTGCTTCAGAAAAATCCCCCTTGCTGAAGTTGAGAGCAAGCACTCCACCCAACCTTCCTCCCTCCCTCCACCACCCAACCCCTCACTTAAGGATGAATGTGTCCTCTGTGCAGAGGTCTCGGCGGGGGGGGACGGGGGGGACTCTAAAAGGAACGGCAGTCTGTTCTGTTTAAGGAGATATGTAGGCCTAGGTACACTCACGACAAGATTGACCTCACATACACATAAGTGAAAACACACACAAACACGTGCATACATACTTGAAGGAACCACATTGGAGAAATAATTAGTGCTTTTGGTGCATGGTGCAAGTGAATTGCTGTATCTCTGTGGGGAACATCAGTGTTTGTGCTATCGTTTTGTCTCTGTGAAATCTTTGTTTCATTCCTTATAAGGATGGCCTCTGTGCAAAGCCAGACAATCTAGTTCATATATATGAGTCATATCCATGCGAACCCCCAGGATAAATATTAAATATTTACCTTAAGTTGCCTATTTGAGGATAGCCACTCCGCTATGCAGACGGTCGTCCTGGCTTTCATTTGGATTTGTTATCTCTAGTCATGTTTCCATTTGAAGCTGAAAAGTGAAGTGCCCTTGACGCAACACTCATCTGAGATGAAAGCCATTTTTAAAGTTATACATCCGTAATGTAAATGTACCAAACCTACTCGAGTATCATCTTCTCATTCCCTCTTCTTGGGTCTTTAGCAGAGCATATTTTTTTTATTCTAGTAACACTTCACAAGGAAACGGGAGCAGGAGCAGGGTTTGAGATAGATGGACGAGAAGTGTTCAGTTACTGTCCTCACGCAACACATGCATTCCTCACAGGCCTGTCTTTGATGTAATGCAAATGATTTGGCTGGAGTGGATTTGTGATTCAAACCAATCCTGATATGGTTTATCCTCATTTTGAAGAAGCTGTATAGCATACTTACCGTAGTTCTGCATAGTTTAACCCCAAGGGGTCAAACTAATTTTGCCTGGGGGCTGCAATCATTCTGTAAAGAAGTCCAGAGGGTCGTACAGAAAATGTGATATTATTTCCTTGTTGTCAGTATGAAAATATTTTTTTTAATGGCTAGCTTTTCGTTGCAGATTATTAGCAGGCTAAACTGCAGTTACAAAACTGTATGATTGTAGGTGAATTTTAATTTTGAAAATATTTGTGTTACTTATACTCAACCTCCTACCCGGATTGGACCCCTGGTTTAGAAAGTCATATGAATGTTTTGACGGTTTGAGGTCATTGAGCTGACCGTTGAGCTGTTATTTATTAGGTTGGTCGGAACTCAAAAGTGTTGGATTCAATGTTGATAAAACAAATGCCCTGCTCTCATAGGAAAAATATATGTATTATTTTCCCTGTCTGATGAAGTATAACAGGGGTTTTTCACCACATTCAGTTGTTTAGATTTTCTATTCAACAAAGGGAGCCCTTCCTGCCTAACGGTTGTGTACACAGACCAGACAGTCTGCTAGCAGAAAGGACTCATGAAATCCATATTTGGTTCAGGGGACTCCAAATTGCATGATGACCCAAACTAAAAACTTCCACTGCTCTTGATTTTCTATATATTTGAGTGTAAGAGGTCTATTTAGGTGACAGTCGATTTGAGCGTAGTAGAAACAAAACAGAGACGCCAATGATCATTTTTCAATTGCCACTTTCCTGCGTGTTTGGTTAGATTGTTTTTGCAATCTACAAATTACCTTGGAGATGCTTAAATCCACACACTCATTGTGAAGCTAATCTCTGTGGTCGTAAGCCTCTTTGGCCAAAGTGGTTATTTTGGTTAGCCAGGCAAGGTTTGAAATATGGTGGTTTTGAAATTGAAATAGAGTAATACAGAGCAGCTGTATTTCATCAGATTTTAGGCCCTGAGTCTAGGTGGAGACAGATGGTAGAGGAGTGTGATCTGGTGTCTCGAGTGCAGATGTTTTCATCCTATACCACCTTACACTCATTAACTCTTTAGAAACCTTGTTCTCAATTCACCCATGATCCCTTTAAAAGAGGATGATAGTGGCTATGTAAGAAACCCTGGTATTCACACACATATGTATAATCACACATGCTTACACAAACACCACTTGATTTTGGGGGGTGAATTCAATCATATTAAAATGACATTCGGGATTAGTATATTTTTGAGTCTGAATGGTTTACAGACCAGGGGTTTGTCCTAGCATCTGGAGACAGACGCCCATAACTAACTCTTGTTGTGGGCAAAGTTGTGGGCAAAAGTTTACATACACTTGTAAAGAACATGAATGTCATGGCAGTATGAGTTTCCAATAACTCCTATTTTTCTGTGATGGAATCGTTGAAGCACATGCGTCTTTGTCACAACAAACAGTTCACACATTTGGTTCTTTTATGACTTTATTATGGGTCTTCTGAAACAATTTTTGCTACTGGAACAATTATTGGAAACTCATACTGGCATGACATTCATGTTCTGAAAAGTATATGTACACTTTTGACCACAACTGTATATGCCCCAAGTGCCCTCATGCAACCTGACACACTGCACACCCGCACACATTTACAACAACTTAGCAAGATGTCATTGGTAGCATTATTATGGCCATAACTATCTTTTTTACGGTAGTACCAATTTGGTATGATATTGTGGCGAGATGTTGGCATGACAGCAGATGTGCTGCTAACGGAACACATCATGCACATGTTATGACACAGAGATCACTGGCCTAAAGGGTTTCATTGTTTCAGCCATATTGGATTACATATGGTTCTAGCCTAGTATACAGGGAATGCCATTTGTTACCTCAAGATGTCAAAGGTTAGGTTACTCCCTACATGGTCTATGCGCCAGGTGTCACAGTTCTGAAACACTGAGATGGCCATGCAGTCTCCAGTTAATAAACAGGCCAAAAGACGCTAGATCCTCATAGACACTGTTACCCCCATGACCCTATTGACCCTAGCGTCCTGTGTAGAAGGCTATTACATTCCACACTGAAGAGCCAGACCAGATCCCCCATAACCAGTTTGGTAAACTTTCACCAGTATCACAGTGTTCACAGCCTAGCAATACAGATACGTCACTGCACCTAGGTGTTTGTCCTGATTGCAGAACATCGACAATTATAACCCGGGGGGTCGAGCAATGGGGCGAGAGAAATTGGCGCTCTTTTGCCCAGGCTGTATGTCAGTTGGTGTTGTTTGCGTTCTGGTCAATTGCTGATGCTCCAGATACTCAACTAGCCTTAAGAAAACCAGTTATATTGCTTTTTTAATCAGCACAACAATTTTCTATTGTGCTAAAATAATTTCAAAAGTGTTTTTTTATTGACTAATTATAAACTTGGATTATCAAACACAACCAGCCTTTGGAACCCTGGAGTGTTGTTTGCTGAATATGTTACTCTGTACGCCTATGTAGATATTCTATTCAAATCTGTCTGTTTCCGGCTACAATAGTAATTTACAACATTGTACATTGTCTGCACTGTATTTCTGATCAATTTGATAATATTTTAATAAAGAACAAATGTGTTTTTAATTAAAGCTGTGAATAACAAACCTTCATAATAATTGATTCTCCATATGTTTTATTCTTCCTGCCTTAAGCATTTATCACTTTCATCTACATTGATCTTCTGAACTCTCAAGTTGCCTCTGTCCCTTTAGCCTTTTCTTGTCATTCATCTGAAGGCTTTTACCTAATTTATGTAGACGTTTAGAACTGTAATCCCTCTCTTTCACACAGATATCATATGCAGATTTAACAATTGCTTCATCAGTGATGTAGACCAAATATGCCATTGGGCTTTGTCTCAATGAGGAGTGTTCTCACATTCTCAGGGTTCAGGGCACTAGTAGTCGTGTGTTCGACTAGCATACTATGCCCAGAAAATTGACAAGACTCCACCTCCTCCTCCAAACTAAAGAAAAAGCTAATTGGAGAAATTGAGAGGTAACTACAACCCTGTGCGTAGTTTTTGTTTTTATATTTATGTTTTTGAATTTTCCTGAAAATTTGAAGTCCCAAATCTGATGCTTCCCAGAAACAAATAGGATTTTTGTCCTGCAGTGAAGAATGACATCAGAGAGTTTGGGGTTGAAGAAGGGATTTGAGGGGATCAAAGGCCAGTTTTGACATTCAAAAATAAATAAATATATGAAGCCTTTCTTTTTCCCAGCGCGTCATGAAAGGAAAGAATAAGGGCAGTGCAGAACACATTATGGGGCTATGTCTGTCTATACACTACAAGTGCTCCACTAACTAGCTTTCAATTCTAGCTAGATATTCCACAAAGTTGGCCATTAAACTTAGTTAGCGATTCCAATAAGATAGACATTCCACTTAGTCAGCGATTAAGCTTAGCTAACAATTCTACACAGCTGCTTGCAATTTCAGACTTTTCGTGAGCGTGTTGCTCTCATAATGTCCCTGCCACCTTCTGTGCTTAATGGTGAACCTGATGTTTGCAGGAAGGCCAAATAGGGCACGCATCCAGGGCTCTAGACCAAACGGTACCACTGATGCATTCCCTTTCCTTGAGTGGAAAGAATGACTATGCTTTAACCTTGTGTAATGACTGCTGCTTCTCTGTGCTCGATCTGTTGGATCAATAAAGCGCTGGTCTCCAAAGAACTCCACAAAGGCAATGTTCCTCACTTTAAATTGTAATTGGTTTACCTAATGGTCCATACCCTAATAAATGGTTGGGTGTGAGTGAGTGTGTGCGCCGGATATGGTGACTTGCGGAAAAAAGGCTTGATGTTTGAGTGGGGCTTGTTCGGGCCCCGGTTTGTCTGAAAGGGGCTCCGGCCCGTCTCCCTGGCCAGGTGCAGATTGACAGTGAACAGAGCCATTCCCTTGGGCCTGTGTCTCGGCTGATGCCAGCCCTTTTGAACGTCTGTGCTGAGGCGGGAGATAATTACACCCCAACAACCACTCCCCGCCACCACCTCATGGCAGGGACTACGTTTAAGCTGGCACATGCTTCCTAGTCCAACCGGTTCCTAAATATATTATCATCCAAACATTTTGTCGCGTTTTGATGTTCGCATGTTAAAACATTTTCTTAAGGTATGTAAAAGTTTGGTCAGCCAATTTCCACACCCTGCTGTCATTACTCAATGGTAAAGGTAGGAAATAGATGGGATTATTTAAGGAAGTGATTGATATGAGATAGCGCTGCAGCTGCTAAGCCCTTCTGCAGAGTTTCCCGAATTAGAGTATGTGGGTTTGAACATGGGGGTCTCGAGAAACATTGAACCGGTCACGTCAGTAACCTCCAATACCCTTGAAAAGTGGTTGTATTAATATAGGTATGATTAAAAAATGTAAATGTCAAACACTGATGAACAATTTACCAGTTAGAGCAGAATATCACCAAATTGAGTTGATATAATATGTTGCTGTAAAGCAGTTGTATTGTGAACTAATAGTACATCACTAAATTACTTTTGATGAAAGGGGACTGATTATCATGGTGGTTTCATGGTGGCCCCTCCATCAAAACTATCTATACACTCATCACATCATATTTTGCATTTCTAAATAAAACATTTGATTTAATGCAATAGACTGTATCTGGCATCAATGGGCGCCTGTTCCTCTACTGGGGTGCCAGGACAGAGAGGTTTGACTGGGATTAACAGGAGCTACCCCCCAGAAGAGCTGGAAGGACCAATAGACCATAGTCCACGTATGTCTGTTCTCAGGATTGGATGTAGGAGTTTGAGCATTGCCTGAAACTAGGTAGTATTACTTACTGCGTGGATGGGTGAGTAAACTTGCCATAGCAACAGCTCAATAGCATGGCTGGCACGATTGATACTCAGCTGCCTTCCTGCTCCTCCCCTCAAAACCTGTTGTGTTTAAAAGAGACCTCAGAGAGGGAAGGACTGCCGTGAACTATGTTTGATCTGAAGATGAATGGACTGACTGCCTGTCTTTTAATAGGCATTGGACTGAGGTTCTAGTGTGGAGGATTTGTAAAGGGAAAAAATGGTTTTTGCTTTTGCTCTGATATACTGTAAATCAATCACTGCGTTTGTTGGCTGTGTGTGTTTAATATTTGTGGTGTCTGGCAATCCCCCAATGTAGTATCTGCACAGCCTCAGACTGGAAATACTGCAGAGTGTGCATGATGTACTACCCTGCTTATAGCGTTGCGCCTGCTCGGCCTACAATGCTACAAATAGCGAGTGTCAGCCCATTTGTCAATCCTCAACTCATGTCAGTGTCTAGGCCCGTTCCACAACTGTGTCTGCACCACTTACACCTCTGCCTATTGCAAATTGTAATGTTTAGTGTCCAAAAATTGTAAGCTATTCCCTATACACTACCTTTAATCAGAGAATTGGGTGTCATTTTGGGGTTTTCAAGCTACTCTCCTCATACATATTGGACTCAAACGAAACGCCACAGTGCCATCAGTGTTCTTCAGCTCTTGAGCAGAAACTCCTTGGCAAGAGGAATTTTCCTAAAATATTTTTTTCCCCACTTAGAAATGTGCTGTTCCCCAAAAGGGGCTTTTGTGTATGCATCTTTGGCAACTCAAAACCATGATGGAAAGGTACACAGGATTGTGGGTTTTGGAGAAGCCCTAATATACATTTTCTTTTATTAGTCTCACTTTTTTCATTTCTTTTAGTTAAAGATGTTTGGGCTGCTAAAGAATCTGACTTCTAGTGTGTCAGCCGATCTTGTATCAATGTTGACTTCTTGTTGACCTCTTGTTGAAAAGCAGGCGTAAGAATCCCTGCCAGTCATTTTGGTTCTCCTTAAAAAAATTAAGGGAACATGTAACATAAACTCAATTACATTTCAGTGATATCAATCTGTCCAGTTAGGAAGCATAAGAAATTGTGAATATCACCTGTTTTGGTGCAAATTAAAGTGACTACAGGTTCTCATAAAGGAAATGGTTTTGCAGACAATTGCTCTCTCCTCATCCTTCCTGACTGATTCTTCTCTAGTTTTTTGTTTCGGTAGCATGAGGCATTACCTGCAGCCCATTCAGGTTGCACAGGTAGTCCAGCTCCTCCAGGATGGAACATCCATACCTGCTGTCACAGGAAAGTTTGCAGGGTCTCCAAGTACAGTTTCAAGAACATAGAGGAGATACCAGGAGACGCAAGGAGAGCTGGACAGGGCTGAAGAAGGGCATCAACCCAGAAGCAGGACTGGTATATGCTCCTTTGTTTGAGGAGGAACAGGAGAAGCACTGCCAGAGCCCAACAAAATGACCTGCAGCGTGTAGGTTTCGGACCACACTGTCCGAAACAGGCTTCATGAGGGTGGCATGAGGGCATAAGCTCTTTTAGTGGGAGCTGTGCTCACAGCCTAGCACTGTGCAGCTTTATTGGCGTTCGCTAGAGAACACCAGAATTGGCAGGTCCGCTATTGGCAAAGGCATTAATGGTCCTCTGATCTGAATCCAATTGAGAACCTCTGTGACGTTATGTATCAGCGCATTTGTTTCTGACAAGTATCCCCACAGACTGTCCAGGAGCTCACTGCTGCTCAGGTCTGGGAGGAGATCTTTCATCTTTCTTCACTAGAACAACAGATATGCCCCTTAAAACACTGAATAGACAGAGCACATTGATCCTGCTTTGCTGACTCTTTCAATTCGGTGTTTGCAGATGCTAAAACACATCATGTGTTTTAACTGTCAATTGCATTGTTCTAATGTTCTTTTCAGAAGGTGGGATATATGGAACAAACTGCGAGTGGAGTCGGGGGAATTTGTCAAGAGTACTCTCTCCATCAAACCTCACATCCTGGGGAATGTAAGGTTTTGACAGAGAGAATGCCAGACAGACCGTCAAAGTTGCTTCCACCTACAGTGACTGCTCTGTGCTAGATTAACTGCCAGCTGCTCCATCTCACTGTCAGCTGGCTGGCTTCAAACACACCTGGGCCTACCTCTGACAACTCACTCTCTGCATAAAGAACGATGTGTTGAAATAAAAGACACGTTGAACGGAATACCTGAATCCCTGTCAGTTCCTCTCTCGTTCATTTTGCCCCTCTCTTTCACTCTCTTTCCATTTTCTCCCTCCCTTCACACTTTCAGTGTGTTCAGGAGGCTGATTAGTGTTCTGATCCTTTTATCAGCCTATGAGAAGACAGTCCAATGCAGCTCTGTTGACCAGAGGTCTTTGGTCTGGCTTGGTGTTGATCCAATTCTGCATGCTAGCAGCATCATTGCCCCATAAAGCACCAGCATCATTGCCCCATAAAGCACCAGCATCAATGCCCCATAAAGCACTTGCATCATTGCACAATAAAGCACTAGCGTCATTGCCCCATAATGCACTAGCGTCATTGCCCCATAATGCACTAGCGTCATGGCCCCATAATGCACTAGCGTCATTGCCCCATAATGCACTAGCGTCATGGCCCCATAATGCACTAGCGTCATGGCCCCATAATGCACTAGCGTCATGGCCCCATAATGCACTAGCGTCATGGCCCCATAATGCACTAGCGTCATGGCCCCATAATGCACTAGCGTCATGGCCCCATAATGCACTAGCGTCATGGCCCCATAAAGCACTAGTGTCATTGCCCCATAATGTGCACCCTTGTCCCATGTCAACGGGGCGGTGATTTACACATGGGGAGCCAGGAGCTTGTTTGACAGAGCGATTCCCCTTCCCACTTCAATTATATTAATGGAATACAACAACCTCCATGACCCCATCTTGGCCTTTTTGTTTCTGCTCTTCTACACACTCTCTGTTCCGTAATTGCCGATTTCATTCATCTGCACATACCAGTTTTACTTACTCAAACATGCTTGAGTAAGTTAAACTAGTATTTGTATCACATTTTCCTTTCCTCCCCGCTATCAGTTTCTTTGCTCTGCCAATTTGGGGTTTGTTTACTACATTTGTTTCTCCATCTACATCTCTCTTATTCCCTCTATCCCTGATTATATCTTTCTCAACACCATTTTCTGAAACCCCCCTCCTCTGCCGCACTTTCTTTCTGTCTCCCTCTGAGCGGAGTTTACACCCCAACATTGACCTTGTCCGACCTTGGAAACGTAGCAGACTTTGAAAATTGGCTTTGTTTCAACACGACGCCACCAACTCATGGTTAAACGTTTAGGGGTGGCTTTTCTTTCTGGTCTGTTAGGTCCTGACCTTGTGTTGAGGGAAGCAGGAACCCACCTGAGCGGTTTGTGTGAAATTACCTCTCTCCAAAATCATCCTCTCTCACTACCACCCACCCGGTCTCTGTTGGTACTGTGGAGATCTTTGTGAGGGCTCAGTTTTGCCGTCCCTGGTTAACTCTGACAGGAGCAGATGCAAGCAGATTGTTTTTCATTAAATTGCTCTTTGACAGAACTCTTCTATGATTGGCATGCCTGGTATGTCAAGGGAAGTATCTACACCTGGGTGTACATGTTCATAATAAGCCATCATTACCGATGAAAATGGACAGCGGCTCGGTGTCCAATATGGAATGCACGTAATATTTCTCTGTAGCAAAGCATAGGCCTTTTCTTTTTGGCTATTTTGATATTTTCTGGGGGGTATATTATCATTGTTATTAAAAGCCAGTATGAAGCAGAGGCTAACGGACAAGTGAATGGAGACAGAGAGGAAGGGCACAGACGGGGATCCATGTGGTCCGTCACAAGCATGGAACGCACAAATAAAACCAGACAAGTAAAAGACTTTCCCCTTAACAATATGGAAGTTAAGGGCAAAGCCTTTTACTCATTGACTTGACCCTGCAACTATCAACCTGTTTCCTGTTTGTCCTTTACGATCTCATTCCAAACAACCTTCCATATGTTTGAGCCTGTGCCCACAGCCCGGTTGGTGGCTTAAACACAATAGTCCATTCACTTCCATGCAGGTGTGGGCTAAAGCAGCCTTGTTGGTGGGGCAACACGGTCTTGTTTCCTCTCCCCATCAACAGCGGTCATGACAGACACACAAAGGCCCATGTCTCTGTGGTGTCAAACACACTATGGCTTCTGCTCCTACCTCGGCTCGTGGAGGAAATTTATGTTTTGGGGGGTTTCCTGTAGTTGTTGAGTCAGTGGGCCCCTGCGTGCCGCGACCATCTTTCAACGCCTCGCTCCCGATGGGAACTGGAACCGGACGCGAGGTCACGTTGTAAGGCTTCCTGGTGACATTGCTTCTATGACCTGACAGTCCTGTGCAGTTGGGTACTTGGCCGTGGTGGGGGCGTTTGGGGTAGTTGAAAGCAGTCGTTGCTTGGGGGCGTTTGGGGCCGTTGAGAGCAGCTGGGGTTTGGGGGCGTTTGGGGCCGTTGAGATCAGCCGGGGGTTGGGGGCATATGGGGTGGTTGGGGGCGTATGGGGTTGTTGTGTGCAGCCCGTGGTTGGGGGCGTTTGGGGACGTTGAGAGCAGCCCGTGGTTGGGGGCGTTTGGGGCCGTTGAGAGCAGCCCGTGGTTGGGGGCGTTTGGGGCCGTTGAGAGCAGCCACGGGTTGGGGGATGTCTGCATCTGCTTTGCAGTTGACTTCCTGAGTGGCACCAACGTCCTGAGCACCAACATCCTGAGCACCAATGTCTTGCAATACAGACTAGGTTCCTTAGGAGTTAAGTGCTGGAAACGCACATGCACATATTGTCTCAGCTTACATTGGTGTAAACGTGTGTGTTTCGCAGTGTGGGAATGTGTGTGTTTATGTTGTCTGTCCTGGACCGTGTCTGCCTTGTCAGTATGGTACTGCTGCCGGTGATGAAACTTTTATTGAAAGTAGGTCAGTTTGGGACTCCAGAGTGTTCACTCCGGTAGTACACAAGGTAGTACATACAACTCTTCTCTGTTCCACATGGAGACACTCTACTACAGTCCTACTTTAACTGATTCTAAATCCGTTTAGAAACTGATTCTATCCTTCCAGACGTCCTACTGTTCACGCATGGCTGGGGAGTGCGTGTATTCATCGTTCACAGATCCATGCTCAAATGTAGAGGCAAAGCAAGCATCTCAAATGACAATAAATGTTTTTTTTTTTTTTTTTATTCTCTCATGTTCCTGGCTGGCCTCACCTACTGTTTAATTGGTTTTGTTCATCCTTCTGACATTGACTGTTGTTTTGAAGGAAATGGCAGTGTGACTTATTGCACCAAGTACATACAACCATCACAGAGTGGCAATCTTTTATTATACTCTGCTGAACTAAAGCTCCCGATGTGTGTCTTCCAGTCTCAACATGAGATGTCTCTTGATATGCTTACACACACAGAATTGCATTTACATAGAAAATGCATAAACAAACCTCCACAAAAAACTGCCAAATGCTCACACACACATTCACACACACACACACACACTGACTTCATGACTTCATATAAAGATGGTAAGCTATGAGGAATAGAACATGACATTTTTCAGTAATGGAGAAGCTCTGTTTTCCTCAAGGGTGCGTTTTTGTCCAGTGACTTCACCCTCTGCTTTCATCTTAGCGGATGGTTTCCAGGCAGACATCTAACCCTGCTTTGTGTGGGCCCTTTTTCCATCGTTTTGAGGAAGAAAAAGGGGGAGTGAAAGCATACACCCTTGCCTTCTCTACAACCCGGCCCGTTCGTCTTCAAATGGGGTTAGGTGACACACGAGTCCCGAGTGCCTCTCTCTCTTACTCCCTATCCCCCGTTCACAGTACAAAATATTCCCTGTCATCTGCCTCAGTCTCCCTTTCAATCTACTACCGATCCTAATTGAACACGACCAGGCAGGAGAACACGCTTCAATGGACAGTTTTTAAAGAAACAGTGACCATCTTCTTCTGAATCGGCTGTTTGTTTTTCTTGTGTTTTGTTTGAATGTGTGATTTTCTGGGAAATACCAGTAACTGAAAAATGACTGTTAAAATGTAAAACAGCTTGAGTGACCTTTTAAATAGAATAATTTACAAATGTAGTTTCATTTTGATATGATTATGTTGAACCTAAACTAGTCTTTGCAAAAGGTAAGGTGTTTCAAAATCTTTGTCACAGATACAGTGAACAGACTATAAAGCTGTTTAGATGATGTCTGTTAGATGCTTGTCATGAATTAAACAAGTAGTGCTATTTATAGGGCTTTTGCAACAAAATAAAAATCTGTAGTGTTTTTTTTTGCTTTCTTTGAACTAGTCTTGAGGTGTAAATCTTAGGAAGTCTACAGAGCTGTTCAAACAGTATTACACATGAGGCTTTTTCCCAATGGAAGGAAAGGCTGAAAGATGTTACATGTGTCAAGCCACCAAATGTCAGGGAGTTTTCCACAAACTGTCGGGCCTTATTCATTACTGGATGCTCCCTCTGTAAATATACTGCAATTTACTTAAGTACACTTTATATGTCATTGGAAGAACTAGAATATGTTTTCAGAAATGTAATGTTCATGAACACCCTTATTGCACTAATAAGAAATTGTATGATGAATTTGTAGAGGTGTACTTCCCTTACTTCTACTTAACTCACAAAGGTGGGGTCTATCGATCAGCCATGACAGGTAGACTTCTTATCAAACATAGTTTTCTTTTTACAGTGCAAACAACATGTACTCTGAGCCACATGTTCAGTGGTACCTCAGACTTCAGGGAGTCTTTTGTTACTCTTGGTTAGTTGAGTTCAGTGTTGAGACCTTGGGTAGTGCTCCAACGTAGACAATCCTCATAGTCTGTCAATCCAGGTGAAAGCGTCAGTCTGCAAGCACCTTGTGCTAGCCTAATGTTATCATAACATCTATAATGACGGCAAGGCTAGAGAATTCCAAACCTCAATTTGGGACTAGTTAAAAAGCCACAATTTGGAGATGAGTAGTCAGAGGAATGCCTCTGAAACATAAGGAATCCCACAGATCACGTATGTTGTTGATATCTTGGATTTACATCTTATCTCCGTGTAAAGTGATTAACCTCTTAGAAAGTGGACGTGATCAAGGAATTCTTTTCAGAATATTTCACTTTTTCTACCGATGGCTTCCTGTTACGATTTTTCTTTTGACTGTAAAGTGATTGCCTGCAGTTTAAAGGTCACGTCCATGATATGATTTGGATTGTGGTTTGGTAGATTCAGGTAAGCGCTTATAGAACTTGCACCTGTTGTTTGGCTGCCGTGACCTATTGCGAGTTCTCATTTTGGATAGCAAGACAGATGCAAGTCTCATGAGACAAGGCTAAACCTCTCTGTAGAGACCCACATATTGTTCCTTAGGGGGGTGAGTAACAGATATAACACCAGCGTCCGTTTGAAGAAGTTAATGTAGGCTATGATTTGATGATAAATTAACAGGCTTCACCTGTTCATAAATTAACAGACAACAAATCAACCAAGTGTATCTTGTGATTGCGTGATGGTTGATTGTTTTATACAGATACATCTCATGCCATCTAGCAACTAACAAAAGCTTCTCTAGAGCCACAATGTTTGTTTTATGCCACGATATGGGACAACAAAGGCTTCCCACCCAAGAATGTATTGTCCATAATCGGCATACAACAACACCTAATGAATTTGACTGGCCGATCAATCGGTCTACCGCTAGTGCAATTCTTTATAATACATACTGAATCTTGCTACATATCTGTAGGCTGATCTCCATCTAGATGTAGCTTTGCTGAGATCATAATCATATTTTCTGAGAGGATAAGCTGACATAAGATTCTGCCTTTGTCTGACATTAACGCGTTTGTACTGATCAACATCTTACTCTATGGCAGGTCTCTGATCACATTTCTGACACAGCCTGCCATGTGGGAAGAGGTGCATCATGGGAATCAAGTTCATCTTCTGCTGAACGTTCCGACAACATGTGGTTTTGCCTTGATCTTGTTTTTGGATGAGCTATCAATTCTTAGAGCTACTGATTTGCCAGGTTTCTTATTCCTTCTTATTTTTACATCATTCATTAACATTTTGTTTGAAACCACTGGAAAGAAATCCAGGGACAAAAATCACAGCGAGATGCATTGCATAAATCATAAGTTGCCTAGTGTGCAGAGGTCCTTTGCCTTAACAAAGGTTTTCAGGTCAGTGTTCTAATGTGTTCTTTTAGAGGGTTTAGGAATTGTATTAACCTAATATTATACATTGAAATAAATGTATTTATTATGTTTCTCTGTCATATGATTTATTGAGGCTTTATGCTCATCTTTGCAGAAATTGTATTCGGTGCCGTCTTGTGTAATGTCTTTCAGATTTTGTTAAACAGTTTAGTTTAATGTTGGGTTGTTTGGATTCCAGAAGGTTACTAATCCCAAGGTGAATCCCAATTTGTTAAATGCATCTGTTTTATTACTTAGCCATGTCCATAGTTTCCATTGCTCTCAGACACTGCAAAGAAATTCTGTTAAAAGCTTTTATGGTCTAACTAATGTTTTTTCAAGGTCTGTTTTATGACTCTGGGCTGCTTTTTGGTGGTACGTGGTACGTTCCTGAGGTAATTCATTCTTAGCTGTGCGGTGAGATGATTCGTTACTCCTGGTAGACTAGCTCTTAGTGGAGGACAAGTGAATCTTGTCAGTACATTTAAGCACATATGTTTTCATGGTGCATTTAAAAAAATATTAAAAATCTATCCTAATTTTAGCATTGCAAAAAAAACGTTTTCAAAGCATAAAAGTCTAAAGATCTTTTTAAATGTTAGGAAAATTCCGTCCCAAATAGATTTTTAGTTTTCAAAGGTGTGGCAATAAAAGCTCTCAAGCTTCCACTAAATAGTGTGGGTATGAATTAACGTCCATCAAGCATTATGTATTTTTATGGGTGCTTGATAAAATGTAATAATCTGTAAAGTATCACCATAATAATGTTATACATTTTTAATTGATGATCTATCCTTCAACATGATCTTAGCAGTCTAACCGTGTTACCATCCTTTCAACACACCATGCCTTATTTATCATCTCCAAAGTTCCCTATGTTGCTCTAGCGGCAGTCAATCAAGCATCATCATTTAGTCCTATAGCATATGGAGTGATCCGAATGAATGTTCTGGAGACAGAAGCTCAAGTGTGCTGTTACACTTGGCGGCTCTCCAATTAAGGACCAAATTGTGCTAACCCAAATGAAACAAGGCCCCTTCACTCTGAAAACATTTGCCTCTCTTACTTTGAGCCAGCCTGAATATTTTCCCCCTCTGCTTGTATGTTTTAGCAAGTTGTTGGTTCAATTAAACTCAAGAGGTGAATCTTTCATATGCCTTAGGTGAATGAATGGAGTGAGAGAACTAAACAAAAAGCAAGCATTTTGCTGTCAGGGATAGAAAGAGTCCGTGAACTTGTGTGCTTCTCACTTATTTCTTTCTGTTTCTCTGGAAGTCAATGTGGTAGGCAGACCAGGTCTTGGGTTGCCCTTGTGTCTGTGGAACTGTAACTGGAAATAGTTTTTTCTCTTACTCATAATTAAATGAATTATTTGATTTAATCTTTTAATAATTAACCCCCCATCTTTAAACAGGATTGTAGACGAAGCCCGGGGAAGGCAGCCATGTTCCTGTTTTCAGCCACAATGATCTACTCTGTGAGGTATAGAGTAATGGGGTATTTAAAGAGCAGAAATTGATCGACACAGGAAAACAACTGAAAACTCTACAACTAACTTGAATATTTCCAAATCTCTTGCTGTCTCTGGCAGCATCCTGCCTGAGGTTCTGGGCTCAAATGAGATAAGTGTGTCTTTGTTACCAGAGACGCAAACGTTTTTGTTTTTGGTCCCTCCAGGCTGAGAACGAGCTCTAAGTTAGAGCCTGTATAGCTAAGATGACTGCAAGTGCTAAAAGCATCTGTCAAACTTGGAGGACCACCATTTAGGATCACCGCCTCAGGGCCGTCTGTTTAAAAATTTGACGCTAAAACACCAGGTTATACATTTTATGTGATCCCTCTTATCTCCAGACAAAAATAATCTGCGTGTTAGAAGGTAATTATCTGTCCCTCCCAGGTGGCACAGAGGTCTAAGGAATTCCTTCCTGGCTTAAAGCTGATCACCACAGTCCAGCTTTTAGCCATGACTGAGATGCAAGCTGACAAGTGTCTTGGGCTGTTTTCTGATCCCTTTGGACTCTAGCGAATCACTCTGGTGGATCTGGTGTCTTAGTTTTCAAGTGAGCATACCCTCATGATTTGACCCA
>JACXGK010001870.1:0-62248 GCA_016801125.1 Novumbra hubbsi
GTGTTTGTACTGACACAGGGGAATGGGAACAGGGAACCTATGTAGGAACCGTGATTTGACTGATGAGGGACAGGTGCGGGCCGTAGTGAGTGATTGGTGACTGGGTGTGATTGTGACGTTGATCGGCACTGGCGCCCAACGGCCACCAGGGGGTGGAAACGAGGCGAAAACCGTCAGGCTAGGGTGGAACCCTGACAGTCTAGTTCTTTTATATAATGTATATAATGTTTATATAATCAGTGGAGAAAAAAATTTAACATATTTTGTATCTGTGGACAAGGACAGAGAGTAACACTGGAATCTTTCCCTAAAGCCTAAAAAATTCACTTTTCTTTTAGTTTCACAGAAACTTCTCCAAATATATCATTGGTTTTGTCTTATTTTCAGTAAATGGGTGTTTTCTTTCAGGCATTTTTTGGGGATCAAGATTATGCCAATATGGATTCTATTAAAATCTTGAAATGTATTAAATACACTTAAATTGTAATATAATTCTATAAAGTTAACATCAAATAATTTTAATGTTTTCTAACTTAGATTTTCAGCGTACTGTAATAATATCCTTATGCCCCTCTGATGTTAGACATCCCAGGACACGAGATAGGACACCAATGTGTACAGTAATAGAAAACTGCAATATACGCACATTTTGGATATTATCAACACTTAAATACCAATATATAGAGGGCGACGATATATCTATTTGAAAGGAACTGTCATTTCATCCAACTGAAAATGGTACCATAGCTTATGTTCAGAAAACCCTAAAGCCTTTAGACAAGTTTTTTTAGGAGACTCTGAACTGACTCTGAACTGACTTTGAATTGAAAGATTTCTGACCGTGAAAAGAATAATCAGAAGAGTTGTCCAAGAGCCAAGGGCCACTTGGAGATCTTAAAAAAGACCTGGAATTAGCAGATACCGTGGCCTCAAAGAAAACAGTAAGTAAGGCATTCCACCGCCATGGCCTGTATGCACGCTCACCATGCAAGACTCCATTGCTGAAAAAAAGCATGTTGAAGCTTGTTTAAAGTTTCCTGCACAACATTTGGAAAAGCCAGTGAAGTACTGGGAAAATGAAAGCAAAATTTAACTTTTTGGATGCCACAATACACACCATGTTTGGAGGACAAATGACACTGCACATCACCCTTAAAACACCATACCAACAGTTAAACGTTTGGATGTGGGAACATCATGGTGTGGGGCTGCTTTTCTGGAAGAATTCACATAATTGAAGGAAGGATGAATGGGCACATTTACAGAGACATTCTTGACACAAATCTGCTGCCATCTACCAGGATGATGAAGATGTAACGAGGGTGAACATATCAGCAAGACAATGATCCAAAACACACAGGAAAACGGTACTACCAGTATTGAAGTGGTAGTTATCTGCCACTACGCACCCGAGCCCCGAACAGGCCTGCAAGGTTTGAGTGAGAGTGAGTGTGCATGAGTGGGCCCACGTTAGAATAGTTAACCCAAGTGTTGAGCTGTTAGTCTGAATATATATGTAAAAGCATGTATGGTTTGTTATAAGTCTAATTCGTTTGTTTAAAACTATCCTGCATTCAAACTTTATAAAAACAATATATTATTTTATATGTTTACAGAGTTGGTTTATGTGATTTACCTGTATCCCATTAATAGCCTTAATAAGACCTAGTTATAGATTGTGAGACCTAGATAATCTACCCAGGACCCAGACGTTTTCTTGTCAATTAAGAATAGTTGCATATAAAGGCAATTACATCACCATTACTATTCGGCTGGGGCGCTAAACTTACATGTAACAACCAGGCTCTGTTGGCGGGCAGATGTTGTAGCCAAGGATGTTTGACAGCGAGAGCTAGAGCTCAAACAATTTAGGTCAAACAAAAATGTCTAAAACTCGGAAATGTGTAAAACTGTAAAAATACGTAACATTTTTAAAATGCTAGTAATATATTTCTGCCTGACTCCTGTTTTTTGGGGGAAACTAAATAATGATACATCGCAATAGGCTCTACGCCAGACATTACAAAAATAGATGGGCATGTTTTTATTGTACTTTTCTTCTATACTGGATAGAATATCCTTCATGTAAAATAAATTATACAAACAACAAAACTCTTGAGAATTTTCTATTTTCTTTACTTCTCCCTTTTACTGGACAAATGCTCAGGACTACATTCCATTGAAAGGACTTTTGGGTATAGAATTTATTGTTTCTCCCAAAAGAATGAAATGATCAGGTCCTGGCTGGGGGCCTCTGGCCTTTTCTATGTGTCTGGGGCTCACAGTCAGGACCTGACTCTTTCTGGTTTGTTCTCCCCAATTGGGGGCACCTGTAACTGGTTGTCCCTAATTAGGGAGCATATTTAAGTTGTTCTGTTTGGTTTGTTTGTGTTGTTCTTTGTTGGTGTTAGCCTGTTTTGCAACTCCTCAGTTGTTTGGTGTTGCTCATTTTTTATGTTTTGCTTTAGTTGAGTTAACAGTTAGAAGGAAGAAAACAAATAAAAAGGATGTATAATTCTCGCTCTGCGTATTGTGTCCTGCTGAAAAACCGTAACAGAAATGATAGTGAATGGCTGGTCATCTTTGGTAATTTATTTAAATAATAGGTTATAAAACAGCTTTTAAAAGTCCTATCCCACCCAAAAACCCTGCCACTGGATACCTTCTGCAGATGTTGACTCCTCTGTAATAATTACTGCCCCGATAAATCCCCACAATTTTGAAAATAAAATAAACAGACAAAAGCAGCAATTTAACGTGTCAGACCCATGAAGATGGGAATGCTTGAAATGCCCTACTTACAAAAAATTCATACATCGAAAAATAAAATATATTAAAGATCTTTAATGTATTGTGTGTAATTTGTTGAAAACTAAATTACAGGGAATACAAAATCACCAACCGATTGACAGCTGGATTCACACTCAAACCTAAAATTAAAGAAAGCAATTGAAATCACAGGCAGTTCCAAATTATGTGGATTTGATAATGGCAACCCATATTATGACTCAGAAGTGTGTATGGCCCCCACGTGCCTGTTTGCAATGTCTGGGCATGCTCCTAACGAGACGGAGGATGATGTCCTGGGGAAACTCCGCCCAGACTTGGATCATGGCGTCAGTGAGCTCCTGAACAATCTGTGGTACTACTACAACTTGGTGGCGTCGGATGTATGATACATGACATCCCAGAGGAAGCATTGTTCATTTGGAATTGGACCTATTTGCGATCAAGCTTTAACTTCCTGACAGAAGACTTAAAATCTTCCTTCAATATATCCACATACATTTGCTTCCTCATGATGTCATCTATTATGTGAAGTGCACCAGTCCATCCAGCAGCAAAGCACCACCACAACATGATGCTGCCACCCACATGCTTCCCGGTTGGGATGGTGTTCTTGTGTCCTTGCTCTGTGGCCCATCAGGTAATGTCGATATTTGACTTGTTTTACAGTGGTCCCTCTAGCATCTTCACAAGAGCGTTTGCTGTTGTGCTTTTTGCACCAAAATAAGTTCTCTAGTCCTCAGCGGTATGACAGCTGTGTGGGCCCATGGTGTTTATACTTTTTTGTACAGATTAACGTGGTACCTTCAGGAGTTTAGAAATGATTCCCAAGGATGAACCAGAATTGTGGAGGTCTACAATTACTTTGAGGCCTTTGCTGATTTCTTTTGATTTTCCCATGATGTCAAGAAAAGAGGCACTGAGTTTGAAGGTAGGCCTTGAAATATATCAGGTACACCTCCAATTGGCACACATTACATGCATTAGCCAGCATCAGAAGCTTTTAAAGCCATTAAATTGTTTTTCATTTTTCAAGCTGTTTAACCGCACTGTCAACTTGTAAAATTCTGAACCACTGGAATTGTGATATAGTGAATTACAAGTCAAATAATCTGTCTGTAAAGAATTGTTGGAAAAAATACTAACTTGCCAAAACTGTTTGTTAACATGAAAACTTCAGATTACAACTATAGATTATAAAATGAAAGTTATTTTTGAAATTGTATTGGGGTCATTTGAAATTAAATACTTCCCAAATTATCTTTTCTTTCTTTTTCTGCAGTGTGTTCATGCTCAGAGAAATCTGAAAATAAATATATGTATCTATTCCAAAAGAGGAACACAGGCTTATATGGGCCCAAAAAGCAGGCAGAGTTGGACATATTTCTGATCTACAGGTGAACTACGGATCTAAATAGCAAACTAGCTACTGTACATAGTTAACATGCTACCTACAATACCTTTGAAACGTTTGGAGTCACTTAAAACTGTCCAAGTTTTCGAAAGAAAAACACATTTTTTGTCCATGACCACATGAAATTGATCAGAAATATCTACATAGGCGTACAAAGGCCTATTGTCAGCAACCATAGGCCCTGCATTTCCGATGTTTATCATAAGTTTATCATTTTAAATGTGATCACAAGAAATACCATTTTGCAATAATTTTAGCACAGCTGGCCTTCTTTAGAATGCTCAGTATCTAGAGCATCAGAAGTTGTGAGTTCAATTACAAGCACAAAATGGCAAGAAACAAATCATTTTCTTCTTAAACTCGTCAGCCTATTCTTGTTCTGAGAAAATTTAAGAAAACCCCTACACATTTGAACGGTAGTGCATACACGAATCAGCCATAACATTATGACCACCGACAGTGAATAACACTGATAATCTTGTCATCGTGGCACCTGTAAGTGGGTTGGTTTCATTAGGTAGCAAGTGAACATATTTTTCTTAAAGTTGATGTGATAGAAGCAGGAAACATGTGTAAGCGTAAGGATCTGAGCAACTTTGACAAGGGACAAATTGTGATGGCTAGACGACTTAGAACATATCCAAAACTGCAGCTTGTGTGGTGTTCCTGGTCTGCAATGGTCAGTACCTATCAAAAGTGGTCCAAGGAAGAAAAAGCGGTGAACCGGTCACAGGGTCAACAGACAAGCTAATGTAGCTCAAATTCCTGATGTGGTTACTTACTGGTTCTAATAGAAAGGTCAGAACACACAGTGCATCACAGTTTCTTGTGTATGGGGCTGCATAGCCACAGACCAGTCAGGGTGCCGATGCTGACCCTTGTCCATTGCAAAAAAACAGCTACTATGGGCACGTGAGCATAAGAAATAAACCACAGAGAAATGGAAGAAGGTGGCCTGGTCTGATGAATCCCGGTTTCCTTTACATCACGTGGATGGCCGGGGGCGTGTGAACAAATGGCACCAGGATGCACAATGGGAAGAAGGCAAGCCAGCAGGGGAAATGGAATGCTTTAGGTGATGCTCTTCTGGGACAAATTGGGTCCTGCCATTCAAGGATATGTTATTTTGACACCATCCTAAGCATTGTTGCAGACAATTCACACCCTTTCATGGAAATTGTATTCTTTGATGGCATTGGCCTCTTTCAGCTGGATAATGCAGATCCAGCTGAAAGATCTTGCCACAAAGCAAAAATGGTTCAGGATTTGAGGAAAACAACAACAAGTTCAAGGTGTTGACTGGGCCTCATATATCTCATTTCTCAATCCAATCGAGCATCTCTGGGATGTACTGGTCAAACAAGTCCTATGCATAGAGGCCCCACCTTACAGGACCTAAAGGATTTGCTGTTAGGGGGACCTACACACAAATAGGCAGGTGGTCATAATGTTAATGCTGATAGATATCGAAGTCTATTGGCCTAAAATGTGTTTGTTTGCTCAATTACATTTATATTATTGTCAGGATGGGTTGTAAAAATGGGAATTCCGAACCACATTGCATGACTTTAGCTGGAATGCCAAGCCAGCTAGCTGATCTCTGAGTTAGCTCCTAAAGCAACACCTAATAAGCTATCTATCTGTTATCTATTTAGCTGCATCTAGATTCAAAACACACTGCTGCTTTTACTGATCCCCTATGCTAGATGGCTAAACCAACAATGTAGAAATAAAATTTTGCTCAAACTGATGGAAAGTTATCACAGAGAGTGGTGTTAGGAATGCTAGAGGACCGCGAGAACAGTTTGGGGCAACACGAAATGTCAGTGGAGGAACCGAAACTGGTAGCAGCACGTTGACCTCTGTCTCATTGGGAAACCCCGACCAGTAAGATCCCCTCTAATGACTATACCTCTCATGCACCGAAAACGTCACATTTCAGAGCCATTAACTTGGAAGAAATGTACAGTTTCCAAAAACATTAGCTATGTAAAATGTAAATTAAAACTGAATGCAAATCATTTAAACCCTATTTTCAATAGAAAATTGTACAAAGACAACATATCAAATGTTGAAACTGAACTGTTCCATTGTTCTTTGAAAAATTCTTCTTTAAATTTGATGCCTGCAGCACGTTTTAAAAAAGCTGGGTGAGGGACAACAAAATACCTGGAAATGTTGTGTAATACAAAAAATGAACCTGGTGGAATGTCTCACAACTAATTAGGTTAATTGGCAACGGTTCAGTAACATGATTAGGTATAAAACGAGCATCCCAGTCAGAAAGAGTCTTTCAGAAGGAGTTGGCGAGGGTTTCACCAATCTGTGAAAGACTGAGCCAGAAAATAGTGAAACAATTTAAGAATAACATTTCTCACTGTATAATTTGCCTGAGTTAATTTAAGATGGACTGAGGTGAAGTGGAAAACAGTCCTGTGGTGCATAGTTTAAAACCAAACATTTGTGATGATATGGGGGTGCATTAGTGCACATGGCATATGTGACTTGCACATCTGTGAAGGCACCATTAACATGAACAATATAGGCAGGTTTAGGAGCAACATATGCTTCCAAGGGAAGACCAGCAAGCGATGCCAACCCACATTCTGCACAGCATGGCCTTGTTGTAAAAGGGTCTCGGTGCAAAACTGGCCTGCCTGCAGTCCAGGCCTGTCTCCCATTTTCTATGACAGTGTTAGCTGACAATCACCCTTGTAAATTTACATTGTACATTTTTAAATTGTCAATAGTGTTGCTTGTTCTCAAAGTTGTTGTAGCTTAATCATGATCAAATACTATCAAGATTTACAGGGCAAGAGCCTAGATCGCCTGAGCTACAGGGTGAAGACATTGATTCTGTTAGTCATTTTCACTTAAATATCACATGAAAATGTGGAGAAGTTAAAGAAATTTGCTATAAAACTTTCAAACATAAAAACATCTCTCTGGCGTCAAGGTAAAAAACACTAAATTGTTGAGCCGCAAGGTGGAGGTCGCCTGGACAAATTTCTCTAATGGACCCAAAAGGCTCAAGCCGGCTCTGAAAAAAAGAGACAGGTGGGTATTGTAGAATGTGTTTATTAGTGATGTTAGGGTGTTTACTTTGCTGTAAGTGAGTATGCTTTTGGCATTGCAGCTGAAAGTAATGGTGAATATTGTAGCGCCACCCAATGAGAGGTTTGGATAAGAATCTTGAAAAACATCAGGCAAGACAGGGCAATCTACCGGTACTGTGCACAACTCAGATATTCTATCAAGTTGGCCATGATGTCACCATGGTGTCAACCTCCCTTGACCAAAAAATATAAAAATTGTTAGTGAGAATGGTATTGAGTTCAGACAGAAGGATAGTCCATGCTAATTCTTATATTACCCAAATATAAGACAGATGGTTAGTGGCTACATCATGCATGTTAGCCTGCTGGTCAACAATTTTACAACACAAGGAAGAGGATCCAAGCCAAATGTGTATATGCCCAAACTGTACAGGGAATCATTTGCCCCCGGGTGTCACGGCTGTAGTGTGCAGGCGAACCAAAAGCAGACATTATGATGAAAGAAAAGGTGAATTTAATCCAGTGAACAAACGGTACAAACTACATGAAACTGTAAACATAAAATGAAAGGTTTGAAACAAACATATAAACAAAATACAAATAACACGTAGCGCATCCACTTGAAACTGGAATAAACAGAGGACAAACCGTGAAGTTGCATATGAACACAAACAATAAACCACACCGGGTGTGGTGCAAAACTAACCTAAGTAGGCTCCCCAATCAGAGTCAACTGAATGCAGCTGCTCTGACTCGGGAGCCCACAATGGCATGGAGATCGCTAGAGGCCTCTCCATGTGCCATGCCCTGAAGGGGAGCCCCAAAGCACAGAGATGGCTAGGGGCCCGCATCCAGGACATGACACCGGGAAACACATTCCAATACTACAAAATTATGAAACAAACAAAAGGTAAACGTTGAGGTTCAAAACTTTCATTTTCATGTGAATAAGTGAATGTTTAGCGCTGTACACCACATTATGCACTTGCTGTGTTTTTACTTATAGTTTGTCAGTATGTGAAATTTTTGACCAATTGCAGTGTCATACCATCCAGACTATTTTTCAGGTTGTTCCAACCAGGCAACATTTCACAGCAGATTTTATTTAAAATCAGATATCTCTTCAAGTGAGGATAATGTCTATACACTCTTTAAGATATATGCTATTAAGGGCAATGATGGCTGTGTTGTTGTAGAGAAATGACAAATGGAGGAATTTAGCCAGTGACTAAATCCAAGGGACTGATGATCAATTATCCCAAACTTTAAATTTTAAACAGAAATTAATAACAAATGTTAACACATTCAGCACCAAAGTTGGACTCAGCAAAATATATTGTTACAAACGGAACTGCACATATAAAAAATGACTGACTTAGCATAAAGTAACACACACAATCTCTTCGTGTACCGTTTCCTTTAATGCTACATAGCCTCGGGACCAACGCAGGAAATTGAACATTATGCTTCAATGATCTTATTTGTTGTGGAACCGTACCCAATGTTTTCTTTCGTCCCTAAAGTAATTTCGCAGTATACCTTAACCTTTAGAGGGGATTGTGCCAGTGTATTTGAGATTTTCTTTGGATTTTGTTTTAATTGCAGTGAACTGTAGACCAGGGGTCTCCAACACCGCTCTTGGAGTACTACAGTTCTGGTTGTTTTCCCTAACCATAATTTAGCACACCTGATTTTAGATGACAATTAGACAGTTAATAACTCAATGCGGCACATACTTAAGGTTGGAGTGAAACAACCAGGACAGTAGCTCTACGGGAACAGGGTTAGAGACCACTGTTATAGACGTTCATCTCCTCAAAAACATTGGATTGTTACGTGAATTGAAAAGGATGTGAGTTAGAAATACATTGTTGGATCAACATGTGATTTGTAATAACGCTGTCATAAGTGCTTGAACCTGATAGCGACCTAGTTATTCGAAAAAAAGGTTTTTAATAATTCATCAAAACCCTGTTCATTGTCATTTAGACATGTCTCTGGTATAATTCAGTATTTACACCTTGATGAAAAGGGGAGTAAATCATATCTGTGGCAATACGTAACTTTTGCTCTTATAGTAATTATGTAGTTTTTTCACGTGTTGGGAACAGAACAAATTCAGCATCAGCAGACAATCGAACACAACATACGGTCGATAGAAAATAAACAGTGCTCGCAGAGGTTGGGTTTTCTACGTTGGCTGCGCTGGTGAACTGATGGACACCCTACCGTTGGCGAGAGGCCAGGTGGTGATGGACTTATTGGTGTATGATAATGCAGCCCCTAACCAAATGATCCCCGACAATACGCAAGATTTAATGACAAGTTTTCCATCCGGACAAGCAAAGAAATAAAATAAACGGCATGCCATACCCAGTAAAAGCAGTTTCACCTCCCTTGCCGCCTTCTCTCCATCCTCCCGCAGATTTTTATCAATCATCTTTGATCTCTCCGCGGCCGCTTTATCTTCAGCACTTAATGTACAACCCATGTTTCCAAAAGCACGCGCGCACTGACGGCCAGCGCAAGGATTCTTGAACGATTTCGTCTTGACTTCTGTTTGATATGCCAACACAAGAGAAACTGTTACAAATCCACCCGGCCCGTTCGAGAGACGTGCGCGTGCGGCTTTGCTAGACTAACAGCAATCCAAATGGAACGAACCAAATGTCCAGCAAAAAAAAAACGTCCTCCGCTGCTTTATTCTGAACGACGTAAAAGAATCATCTGACCGCCGCAGAGCAATCTTTTTGAAGGTGCCACTTGAAAGAATTGAGCAGAAAGTTGTAGTCAAATCTTGGGTTGTATTAGATAATTATATATCTAAGATTATTAGATATGTAGGCTAATATTAACCATTAATTGTCAATTATTATTTTCGCAAAGAATACTGTATTCCTCGTAACCACGTTTCTTCTGACCAAGTGAAGGTAACTGGAATTAGAATTCAATCGATAGCCTGCTGCACGACCGACTCAACCGTCTAGTCAACTGTAAATAGCTGTTCAGTGGAAATCTGGGAAAAACCAATGGCGCACATCAACTGCAAAACTGCTGCCAGCCTTCCACGACGATTTGTTAACTCCCTTTTTGCCCAGAATTGGTATCTGACGTCGTTGATATTTTACAAATCGTCTTGAGTCATCGCCGTTGGGAGGTGTTGTGCAAAAAATGCAATAGGCCAAAACAAAAAGATGTTCATGTGTTGTTATTATTATTACTGGAATCACTTATATTTCTGAAGGGTTTGCAAAGGGTGAGGTGAACTAAATACAGCTTATAACTTTATAATGAAGTGCGCTTCATTGTGCAAGTTGGCTAGTCAAAATATATTCACCTAACACCGCACATCACACTGGAGCATGAAAGGGGTGCATGTCACTTAACGAAGCATCTTATAAACCAATGTCAAAAATAGTATTTTAGTGGTTTGTGTCGCCCTCTATTGCCAATACTGTGTAAATACGTGAACTTCTCTAGATCACCATGACAGTCTGACCTAAAACAGTTAGGGCCGGTTTTGCAGACACGGATAGAGACTATTCTAGGACTAAAAAAACAAGTTCAATAGAAATCGGAATTGATTATTTTGTTTTAGTCCTAGACTATGCTTAATCTCGGTCTGCAAAACTGGCATTTAGTTTCTGAGTGTGTTTGTGTAACCCTAAATTAATTATGCATGGCCAGCAGTAAAATTTGTCAATTAGGATTTTATTAGGCATTAGTGGTTAGATTTGGCGTTGAATCAAGATAAAGTTTAGGCATAAGGGATAGTTTATTGGGGCTAAGGTTAGGGGCCAAGTAAAATAGGGAAGTTTTTTTCTGGTGTCTACAATGATAGAAACGCGTGTGTTGGCCAAACAAAAATAAAAAGCAAAGAATGGGACACAATTGTAAAAATGTCTACATTTGTTTTTTAATTGTCAGACTAAAACTGTCTGTGCTATTTACAATATACAAGCTAAATATGCATCATGAATATAAAGGGTTTACATTTATATACATCTTATAAGCCCAGCATTCATTTATCATTTGTTATTTTCTCAGTCCTTTTCCTTAAGGTCAAACAACAGCTGTAACAACAAGTTAACTGGCTGGCATTGTTTGGTTTGTTAAAAAGAAAAAGAGTACACTGTTGCCCCTGTTGTAAAAATTTTGTTAGCGAAGTTAAAAAATGTAAGAAAGTTTAATCTATTAGAGAGGTCCAACTTTACATCAGGTTGTAGCAATAAATATATATATTTAAATCTATATATATACATACACAGTGAAGTGAATAACACTGATAATCTCGTCATCATGGCACCTGTCAGTGGGTGGGATATATTAGGCAGCAAGTGAACATTTTGAAGCAGGAAAAATTGACATGTGATGGCTAGACAACTGTGTCAGAGTATCTCCAAAACGGCAGCTCTCGTGAGGTGTTCCCAGTCTACAGTGGTCAGTACCCATCATAGGTTGTGCCAGGAAGGAAAAGCAGTGAACCAGTGCCAGGGCCATGGGCGGCCAAGGCTCACAGATGCACATAGGGAGTGAAGGCTGGCCCGTGTGATCCGATCAGACAGAGAAGAAACTTAAACTCAAATTGCTGAAAAAGTTAATGCTGGTTTTGAAACAACGGTGTCAGAACACACAGTGCATGGCAGTGTCTTGCATATGGGGCTGAGTAGCCACAGACCAGTCAGGGTGTCTATGCTGCCCACTGTCCACTGTCGAAAACAATGCCTTCAATGGGCACGTGACCAGAACTGGACCACAGTGCAATGGAAGGTGGCCTGGTCTGATGAATCACATTTTCTTTTACATCACGTGCGTCGCTTATATGGTGTACAGGTGGCACCAGGATGCATTTTGGCAGGCAGGCAGTGTGATGCTTTGGGAACCTCTGCGGTGACACCTTGGGTCCTGCCATTCATGTGGATGTTACTTTGACTTATACCACCTACCTAAGCATTGTTGCAGACCTTGTACACCCTCCCATGGGAACCGTATTCCCTGATGGCATTGAGCCCCTTTCAGCAGAATAATGTGCCCTGCCACAAAGCAAACATGGTTCAGGAAGGGTTTGAAGAACACAACAATGTGTTCAAGGTGTTGACTTGGCCTCCAAATTCCCCATATCTCCAAAAGGGGGACCTACACAATATTAGGCAGGTGGTCGTAATGTTATGGCTGATTGGTGTATATATATATAAATATATGCAACATCCTAGACAGAAGTGCCAACTAATTCTAGGGGGAAAAACAATGTTCAATCTTGATGGTTTCGTTTTTTCCCCTTCAACCAACCGACAAACACTGTTGTTGTCCATTCCAGGTCTATTTCATAGCCTTGTCTTGTTGCTCGTCTTGACCAAATATTTTTTCCCCACAGCCACTCCTTCAGAAAAACACCCTGGGTTGAGCCAGATGCGTGGGCTAACGCTGTAGCTATTGATGAGTGAAATAAACTGACAGCTAAACAACAGTGTCTTAATTAGAAATAAATTCAATGAATGAACAAAAAAGATAAAGCTAAGTTGGCTGCTGGTAATAACAATAACTTAGAAAATTACAATATTCTCTTACAATAGACATTTGAGATTAGCAAAATAACCACCACAAAACCTTTACATTGGTTTAAGCATTCTGAACAGGTTAGGTACAGTCACTGGTTCAGTTATAACAGCATTTAAAACAGTTATACTAGGGTATTTCTAACAATTATCAATGTTATAACAATCTATTTACAATGCTATTTCAGTTTTTGATTTATACAACCTCGGTCTAAGAGACACATTATGAGTTAGTCGTTTAGCCAAGTGTGTTTTGGAAATACAGGCCTAACCTTAACTTATTTAGCATGGACTACATCAACATCACTGTGGTGCTAAATTCATCAATTACTTCTGCAGCAAGACTGGACAGGTGACAGACACCTGCTGTTCTTTACTTAAAACCTTCACCACAAGACCAATCACCAAACAAGTGGGAAAAAGAAATACAATTTAATAAAACTAGTTCATTGACAATGGCAGATCTTAGGGCATAACCTCTTAAAAAACACAATCTCTCCACATTTCTATCAGAACAAATTAGCTTCAGCCCTGTCGATATTTTAAAGGTATGATTGCATTGTACTGAATTTAAACTGAAGGGTTTACAACTTCAATGAAGAAATATCGGTCAAACATGTTGCTAGTAGTGTTAAAAAGACACATCTAATTAATGTACCATCAATAAAGCTTAATTAATTACAAAACCAGTCAATACTTTCTCCAGGACGTTGGCTGATCAACTAACTAACAAGAATGTATAAAGCGGTACGTACTTTTCATAATCAGTTAATTACTCACAACCTCACTTTCAAGCTTTCAACTTCTACCAACAGCATCCAATATGCAAACTCATACAATATCAATCAAGATATCTGATCACACAGTTAAATATTCTGCCCTGACGCCCATTATCTTACTTTGTGAAATAAAAAAAACATGGATAAAGCTAGTTAAATAAATACACATAAACGTTTCCTGTATAGGCCTTGTACGTAGTTGGTTGAGCAACTTCTCCTTTATCTCACTGTATGCAGCAGGGACATGGAAAGAGTTAATTACCATATGATAACCACAAACACCATTAGCTTTGGCACATAAAACGACACATATGCCGTTTGTGTGTGTGTGTGTGTGCTTTTCGTCCATTCCAATATTTAGACCACATTGATGGTTACATTGTGTGTCGCTGGAACATAACACGTGGACCAGATAACTAGTCAGCCTCCAACTTGGACAGCTCTCACCTAATTGATAGATGTTGTAGCTATTTCTTCTACAGAGGACATGACAGATAATCTCATAAAACATGCCACATGAAATATATATGAATAGTCCCTATTACGTCAAGTCGGGTACCTTCTTTTACAGATTCAAGTGTGTCGCCATCTGTGCAGTCTTACTCTGTACAGCACTTGCTGCAGTTCACATGAATGGGGGGTGAGAAGAGATAAATAAGGGAGGATGTAGGCAGGGTGGCCGGGAGAAAAGGATTCTACAGAGTTTTCCATAATTAATTGACTGGATGCACTATCCCACTCATAAAGATCAAAATTCAGAATAATATAAATACTAATTATACTAATTTGTCATTGTTATCATGATGGTTTTAGAATGTCCATTTAGTCCCAATGAATTATATAGAACCTTTACTCTGTGTTGGGCTTCTCACAGGGATAAAGTATTTTGCCTCGATAAGTTCTTAACTACGTTTCAGTAGTGAACTTTTCTTTCAGTGTTTCCCTACAGCGTGGTGGGATTCTGCCCGACCACCCCCCCCCACCCACATCCCTTCCCCTATCCTCCGCGACCCTTAGGCTTTGAGCCTTGTCTACCACAGAGGGGATAGTGCATCACACAGACAAGTTCTAAACACCCTCTCCCAGGCAGTCCCTTATAGCCCCTGCTGGCCACAGGGCGGAGGGCGACCTCTAGTGTCCACCGGCGGCGTTACTGCTCCCTGTTGTCCAATCGATGATGATGAAGCTCAAACTCATAATCATGAAGATCACGCCCAGACCTGCGAAACAGGCGGCCTGCGAAGGACATCAGAGAACAGGCCATCAGTAGGATTCATGGGCTAACCGTTCCCATATAGCAACCCGGGGGACAAACACATTTGCGTCAAGCGAAGGAGTCAAAGAGGATATTAACGAGATTATGGAGAGGCTCACAGACACCTCATCATGATATGGCCACAACACATATGGCTATAATGAGTGTGAAGTGGGGGGCTCTTACCAGTATCTTAGGGCGGGAGCGCATGGGTTCCTGTTCCTCGGGCACGATGCGGATGTAGAAGACGGCAGGGAAGATGAAGATGAGACAGGGTGCAGACGTGGCACCTGGAGGGAGAGGACGGAGGGACGAAGGTTGTGTTAAACCGGGCGTCCGGTGAAGCACATGCAGGAAACTGTGCGAATACAACAGGGTCCAAAGTTGACAATCACAAACACGATGTTTGTTCATGGGTGGAGCCTCGGGGCGTTGCTCATAACATGGAATGCATAGTCTATTAGAGGATAAGACACATTAATGCAGGCCATGCGTTTATCAGAAGGATTTAAAAGGCATAGGTGGGTGGGTGGGGTGTGGTTACATCGAGTTGCGTTTTTAAGGCTGGACACATGACACAACTGGACACATAGGGTACCTTTTTAAATAAGTTGAAACCGTCCGTTGTTGTGGATGTACAGGTGCATTTCCCTAAATATTATATTGTGTATTCTTTATTGTGTATTCAAAATACTCTAACGCTGACCTATTTGTTCGAGGGGGCGGGGTTGTGGTGTGTGAACTTAAATGACAGTTTCTTGGCTTTGGACACTGAATGGAGGATGGTCACCACAAATATTACTAATCTTTGTCACTAACCGATGATGCCAAAGATTCCCAGGATGTTGGGGGCGAAGATGACAAGCGTGTTGATGAAGGAGAGCAGGACGAGGGCGATGGCCACATGACGAATCCAGTTAAACGACTTGTTGGAGAAGAACATCTGATTCAGGGCCCTGCGCACCTGGGGTTTTGAGAGGAAATAAGACACCAGTACATGAATTAAACGCAGACCCCAATGTTAATCCAGACCCAACGACCAAGCTACAACATCTGCCCTCGATGTGTTTTATGAGAGAGGGCGGGAGCTAACTTACTGGGAAGAGCACGATTGGTACAGTCAGCGTGACGGCGGTGAGGACAGCCAATCGCACGCACAGGATCAGTGTGTCATACGGGTCAATCTTGCTGTAAGTGTGCAGCAACTCGGATTCAGTCTTTCCTGTAAAGGGAAAATCAGGGAAAAGCTTAAGAGGAACACTGAATAACTAAAATATGTTGGCATGGGGGCAGAAACTCTATACGTTACAGTATTTCTTTCACAATAATAAAATTGATTCTGTTATCAAAAAATATTTTCCTTTGTTAGTTTATGATTAAGCTATGGACTAAAGACATTTTCCTTCATGCTTCTAGACTGACTTTTTTGGGGATGGAAAACCCCTCATGTATTTGGAATGTGTTGTTTTGGATGGATTACCACTTCAATGTAATCCTGAAGCCTACATTCTTTACATTTAAATTCCAGTAATAGCATTAGGAAAGTTTTCAGCAAAATGTTAATTATGTAAAAATACATAAGTATTAACAGTATTAATATAAAAATAAGCCTCACTTATGTTTACAGTGAGATATTGATGGCTGCCATTCCTCACAATTTCACAATGTAATAATATAATACAATATTATATGCTGTGACCACAAGGGGGAGACGTGCTACAATCTTTAAACGTGATAGAACTCATTTAAGTGTTAAAAAATAATTAATAATAAACTGTTTTAGAAACGCAATTTCCCATTCAAATCTCCACCCTTGCTAAACACTTGATAGGTTAGACAATGTTTGCCTAACTTAATTAGTTGTTTCACAAGTGGTAATCTAGACTTTTGATTAATGTTCAAAGACAACCTTCTCAAGCTTTACACTGAACGTGAGAAGCCGGGGGACATGCAATCATGTCTAGGAAAGGTTAAAGGTTAACAGGGAAACGTGAAAAGGAGGCACTTACCATAAAAAGTCAAATAGCCAAAGAGAGCAGCCAGAAAGTACATGGTATACATCACAAGAATGGACAGGTTGGACACATGCTGCATCCTCTTCTGCGTGGGGCTGGACAAACACACACAGACCAAAAACACGCACACACACACCCGTTAACGTCACAGCCTCCGAACACAGACGGCACTTCCAATCCCATGACTAAGTTTGTCAGGGTAAAGGGCAGTACTTACACATCAGGTGTAATGAGTTTGAAACACACATTGGCCTGTATTTACTGTTTTCTCTATATGAAGGAGGCTATGACTAGTTCAGCGCTGACACAGGGTAAACTGCGTGTGCAGGCCGAGATGGAGCAGGGTGAGGCAGCCATACTCACTTGCGGAGCTCAGTGTAGATGGGCAGAACCTCAGGATGACAGACGAAGGCAAAGGCCAGGATGGGGATAGTGTACGCAGTCTGAGGAAGAGTCATCCAAATGAACATGCTGTTAATATTCCTTGAAGGCCCCCAGAGCAACGTCTCGCCAATGCAAAAGACAGGCACGACCTGCGACTTTGCAGTCTCAACTAAATCCCTAGATTCTCAGCGGTGAAGAGGCCTAGAAGTACATTTCCGGTTCTAAAAGGTTCCATTAAAGTAGTGCAAAACGCTTGACAGGGCGAGAGCTCCGGTGGGCTTTGCTGTACCTGCGAGTTAATGGTGAACATGCGCGTTTCGCAGTGGGAGTCATCCAGCACCTCGCGCACCAGACCATTATCATAGGTAGCTAGGCTGTCAGTGACATTCAGGTAACTGTCCTGGACCGATGTGTTATTGGCTGCAGAGTACTCCTCGAAGGGACAGTGGATCTGGAACCTTTTGTAGATCACCTGTTGGAGAGAGGAGGAGGGGGGGGAGACAAAGGGGAGACAAAACAACACACTCGTCAAGCAATGAAGTAACAGGCCTTACCGATCAGTGTCATGCAAAGAGACGAGATGGGGAGGGATGAAACAGGAGATGAAAGGGGGAGGAAAGAGGAAAGAGGGACAGGGAGGAGAGGGACCATCATAGAGGCTTTAAAATCCATTTTACAGTTGATTAGAATAGGTATTTTCACTTAACGGCAACTTGGGGATGTGGGCCAGAAAAAGGGAGCTTTTATTTAAATTGTACACGTCCGTTCTAATTTCAAAATTTTTTGATGTGTTTCTTTTTCACCCTGCCTGATAAGGAGATCTGTCTGTAAATTAGTGACTCAAAGACCTTTTCCCAACTGAAACTCGTAAGGAGATACCTGAAAGAACTAGGGGGATAAATAAGATAGGATGAGATAAAGGAGAGAGGAGATACAACAGTACATACCGCAATTAGAAAGAAGACCATGCAGCTAAGGGAGAAACCACTGGTGTAACCCAGGTAACCTGTAGAGAAAACAATAGCGACTAGGGTTACATTCAAAATACTTGTACCATGCGCTCTTAGGGGAAAACCCTCACAAATGACAATTCATCTCTTAATGTAATTCCTTTGAAAAGGTGACATCAATCTTTTCGAAATCAATCACTTATGAGCATTGAATCACCCACATTTGAAAACGTTTGGGGGAATCTTTAGAAAAGTATTTTTATTATTACAATGTTTTCCACTTGTTCTATGTCTGACCGGTTGTATTTGTAGTTGTATTTCTTTTTCGGCTTCCATAAATCCACACCGAGTACTGAAGTTTGGCGTTCCAGAGAAGTTTTCTACGTTTAACAGACGTCACACATAAAGCACTTGGGTGCACGTCTAGTGTGGCATTGTATAGTAAAAAGAGGTGACTGCAGTGTTTGTCATACAGCTTTTTATCTAGGTTACTGTTGTCTGTTGCTCACCGGCAGCAATGTGTTTCTGGGCTCCAAGGAGACAGACATAAGACGGTAATCAACCCCTTAACCTTTCCACAACAGCACCAATGCCACTTTATTCTGAGTTATTAGGCTGATTGGCTGCCACTATGTTCAGAGTTATTAGGCTGATTGGCTGCCACTATATTCAGAGTTATTAGGCTGATCGGTTGCTGTCAAATGTGATCTGCATGTGTTGTCAATGTTCTTTACAATGTTGTCTCAGTAGATGTTTGGAGGAATAAATACCCCCCTGGTAGCATAGACAAAAGGAAACGTGTTTTTTCGCGTGACCATACATTTTATGTATGGTTGGGCCACAGAGGGAATAGAACCCATGATCTCTGACGTTGATGTTCCACTAACAAAGTAATTCTTCTGTTTCTCTCTACCTTAGTCTTGCTAAACACATTACCATGAGCCCAGACCCCAACACCGTGGAGAATCTGTGGTATTACTTAAACTTTGCTGTACACCAGGCTAATTGAGCCCCTCAACTTTTCCACAGCAGCACCAATGCCACTGTAATCAGAGTTATTAATCAGAGTTTTTAGGCTGATTGACTGCTGTCAAATGTGATCCCCATGTGTTGTCAATGTTCTTTACAATGTTTCCTCAGCAGATGTTTGGCAGAATAAATACCCCCCTGGTAACGTAGGGTAACACAGACAAAAGTAAATGTGTTTTCTTGCGTGACCATACATTTTATGTATGGTTGGGCCGCAGAGGGAATAGAACCCATGATCTCTGGAGTTGCGCGTACCATGTTCCGCTAACAGAGTAATTCTTCTGTTCCTCTCCACCTTAGTCTTGCAAAACAAATTACCATGGGCCCGGACCTCAATACCATAGAGAATCAGTGGTATTACTTAGAGATTGCTGTATACCAGCGGAACCCATCCAACTTAATGAAGGTGTTGCAGTTTTACCTAAAAAAATTTGATAAATGCGAGACATTCCCCAATAGACTTGAGCTGTAATTGCTACAAAAGTTGTCTCTACACAGTATTAAATTTGCATGCTCAAGTATTCTATTTTTTGTTTCACAATAACAAACATTTGACAAGTCGTAGGCATGTTGTGTAAATCAAATGATACAGCCCCCCCTAAAAACTAATTTAATTCCAGGTTATAAGGCAACAAAATAGATAAAATGCCAAGGGGGTAAATACTTTCGCAAGGCACTGTACTTAACACATGATCTTGAGGTCTGTGCACCGTATTGAGTGGTGGGCAAAACCGTGTATGTTACTTACCCAGCTGTTTCATCAGGGCCAGAGGAAGGATGATGCTTATTGAGACAATCACTACCAAGTAGTTCCCATTCAGGTACCATAAACTGTGAGAGAAAGAGAGAGAACGATAGGAAAATAAAAAAGACAAGAGGGAGAAAAAAAGAAGAGATTCTATAAAAAAGTGATATTATATTTTCAACAGTCTCATCTGGTCCCACACTGTTTATTCAGGAAATATGCCAGTACTTTTTACCTGGCGAGAGCTTCCTCTAAGCTCGTCTCTTACGTAAAACCTTTTGGTTTATGAGGACATGTCCATTGCTAATAAGGGTGGCATGCAGGGGCCGACGGCGGAGTGACGGATCGTCCCGTTCCCACGCGCTCCCCCCTGCTTTTTGGCAACGCTCTCTCACACTCTCTGCTCATTTCTGTTGCCTTCCCGTTATTCACCCCCTCCAAACACCACCCCCTGGCCCGACCAACCAAAACACACTTTACGTCAACCGTACCATTCCTGACCCAAACATATTTTCCACCCAAACACACTTTCCTCCAAAGGGTCTGAGCGGTGCTCCGGGATGTCTGAGGAGGCGGTTTGGGCTGGAGGACTCTATTCTTAGCCACCCCCACTGCCGCAACATTTACACCGCCATTTACACCGCCGGGACACGTGCAACTTATTGTGGGCCCTGCGTTCATAACGCTGAATGCTATAGGGTGAACCCGGGGCTGGATCGCATCACGTTGATTGCGGGACGGGTCGAGTGTCATTTGGGAGAGAACCAACCTGACACCTGACAGACCTTCTAACAGGTCTCGTCGCAGGAGTGTAAATGTATTCTTCCACGCCTGACTCCAAAAATCTAAAAGCACCTGAACACCGGAATGCTCTGCGGGTTAAAGCCACTGGCCAATGAATAGAAGTCTTAAGAGGGTGTGCGAGCAGGTGGATGTATAGCCATGATATTCATGTCTACGTGTCTGGACCTTGGCTGACCTGTGGAAAGTGTGACCTCTCGAGTTTGGCTTCCCAGCCCTGACAGCTGATGCCTTTCAAACCAACACACAAGTTGTCCTGCCCCCGACACACACGCACACAATCATGTCACCAACTGAGCCAGTCACGACCCGCGTCGTTAACAACAAAGGGGACACTTCAAAGAACACAGCATTCCCTGAAAATAAACACCTGCACTTTCCCGGGAAATGAAAAACAGACACACACGCACTTAGCGAAAAGACTCAAATAAACTCAGAAATACTTCGAGTTTATTATAATTTCTTTAAATTTTCCCCCCAATTCCATTTTACGACCTCGTCCCACCGCTAAAAAGTCCCGGCAGAGTCAGGAGAGTGGTAGATCACCACAGGCCTCCTCCATAACCTTTCCATTTAGCCGGTCTGCATCTTTACACCCCTTCCCCCTAACCAGGAAGTCATTGTGAGCCAACACGTCAGAGGAAACGCTTGCTTACATTGACCCTGCCGGAGACAGTGCCGGAACACAGCAGCACAAGCTTGACGGCTGACGCCACAAACAGATTTAACACATTCACTGGAATATTTCACTCCCTCGCGTCAACCGGAGACGGTGTGCTTTGACGCAGCCATGTTACCGGAGAAAAGAGCTGTGGAATGACATGTCCTGAAGCGGCATGTCCAGCTGTCCCGCTGGCTGAATCAGAACAGGGCTCAGCTCTAAGCCCTCCCTGTCCAGGGTTTGTTTTCTGTTTTGGCCAGGGGCGGCAGTGTTGTAGATATCCCATCCAAAGTACCGCGGACCATTCCTGACCATACCCTCGGTTTTGTCGAGCCAATCACGGCCTCGCACACCCCTGCCCCTCCCATTCAATACCAGGCCAAGGCCACCGGCTGGTCCATCTGGACGTTCGCTAGGGCAGCGCGTTATGGAACGTTGGGAAAGAAAGACACTTTCTAGAAACAAACATACCCCTCAGACAAGTGGGATAAAGACTCCCATTCACTCTGCACTGTATTTCTTTTCTTTTGCGCAATATTTGCCCACTGTGGCCCTGGAATGTATGGCAACGCGGACAGACATACGTGAGTACTTACTCATCAGTGGGGTCCGCCCTGCTGAAGGCCTGGATGACCAATGGGAACTCAGACTTGACAATGTACAGGTAGCTCGACATGGCTGTGAGTGAAAAAATATAACATGAGTGACGTGTAGATACGGTTGACCCCCTCAGTCAACAGCCAACAGGTAGAACATACACATGGTGGAAGAAAGTTGTGGATTATCTTTTTTTTAAGGCATTTGCACCTACTTACCTCACTGAAATCATTCAGCCATACATACCAACAAGTAACCTAAGATAACAAGGTGCAGGCCTTCTAATTGTAAAAGTATTTCTATACAAACAGCCTGAGGTCTGGCTTTCACACATAGAGCTCCACTACTGTAGAATGATCTGTCAAATAAGGTTAGAAATGCAGACTCAACGCAAACTGCTTGATACTGTCCACCGTTGCTGTCTTGCCAGATGGGCTCTTATCTCCCACCTGGAGGACATGAGGTCTTGGCCCACACCTCCAGAGAACTAGCCTCAAAAAGCGTGTTGCGGTCCCTGTCAAAAGCCCTCCTGGTTGTGACAATACTAGATGATTCCAGCTGCCACTCTGCTGACCGTTATCCCAACCACCCATGCCCCCAGGTCATGCTTCTGACCTGGCTTGGGTTTTATAGACTCTATGACAACTTGTACTCTAAAAACAGCCAGAAGTTCTTCCTAAATTTGACAGGTTTTTTTCTAGCCACTGTGCTTAAAAACTGATGTTGCTTGATCTTTGGTGTTTCAGGCTGTGTGCTTTGAAACTGCTGACGTAAAAAGGGCTTTATGACCTCAAGTGCAGGTTTTAGTTTTTGCCCTAGCGCTAACACACCTGATTAACATGTTGCCATGCCACTTCCGTGCCTCATTGACATAATGAACGATTGAGTCTTTAATTGGAATCAAGTGTGAGTGCTAGGTTAAAAACAAAAATGTGCACTCCTTGGGGTCCTCAGGATCAGTTTTTGGGAAACACTGACCTGTGGCCTTAACCCGATTCAGTGTTCCGATCTAATAATTCTAATAATAATAAATGTTATGAAATGTGGTCCTATGACACATTTCATTTTGTGGTTACTCTCGCAGTACAAACACAGAAGGCAACGTGGCCCATTCTGCAGCTTCCGTCTCAGTCAGAGGGAGGTATCAGCCCACATAGCCAGCCAACCACTTAACTGTTTAAAGGTAGTTAATGCGAGGGAGGGAGACTAAAGATAACAAAACACCAAGTCCAACATCACAGAGAGAGAAATGGAAATAGGGAAGTATGCAAACAAACAGAAAACCAGTCAGAGATAGGGGAAAGATATATTCCAAGCCCGCCATATTCCTGAGAGTGTAAGGATTAGAACTTTGTAAATATTGTCTGTAATATGAAGGGCTGAACTACACATAGAACTGTGACCCCCTCACCTCCAATGTTCTGCAACGTGATGGCGATACCAGCGGCCATCTTGCCTGGGGTTCCGAAGGCCCGGTAGCCCAGTTGTTCGTAAGCTCGGATTCCTGGGAGAAGAAAGGGGTTGCACAGGGTCTATAATACACCACTTTACGGCGTTACAGGCATTGACGAGCCCTGCCATTGACAAAGTGCCCTCCTGTTTTAAGAATATACTTTTTCTATAAACACAATCCCAGAGTACAAAGTAACATGAAAAACAGTCCAAATAGTTTAGCCTAACTTGAAATGTGTGTCTTGTGTTTAATGTGACGTTACATCAGATATCAGCATATGAGCAGAGAGCTAGCTAACAAACACTGGTTTACTGGTGAGTGCGTGAACCAATTATTCTGCTGCTGTTTTCACCCTCCCTTTCTGACAAAGTCTAAAGTTCAAATGAAATTGATATGCATATTTTTTTTTTAAATGGCTGGTTACCTAGATAGTTACTCTAAGCTTGTTACTCTAAGCTTGGTAAGGCCACAGGTCAGTGTTGTATTGCAGACATTTTTTGCTCAGCAGCAGTAGTGCATTTTTACGCTAGCTAGCTAGTTAAGTTACCTATCAGCTCAAGGAAGGTCTGTGAAATTAGATGACAGAAGGCTAATATACTCATTCTGGCAGCTGTTCATAATATGACAGATATA
Source organism: Novumbra hubbsi (assembly GCA_016801125.1). Taxonomy (NCBI): domain Eukaryota; kingdom Metazoa; phylum Chordata; class Actinopteri; order Esociformes; family Umbridae; genus Novumbra; species Novumbra hubbsi. The sequence goes on from JACXGK010001870.1 coordinate 24,115, forward strand.
TTTGAAAACGAAATAACAAATAGAAAAACCTTTATGGATGCAATTGGGTGTATGTTCTGTGCCTGAAAGCTTTTTCTGGATAAAAATTTGCCCACGGTTAAGGAAGTGGATGCTTTTTATTTGATGCCAGGGATAGACAAACAAAGGCCTGGGGCAATTCAATCCTGCCCAATTTATGTTTTTTGCTGTTATTAAAAGCACTCCAACCCTCTGTTCAACCTCTCAAACTTTATCCAAAGTTGGTCACCATCTTAGACCTATACATGTGTCAATAGTGTCTGGCCAGCAAATACAAATATGTGCTATTATGCATTTACTACATATAAATACGTTTGCGACTAGCAGTGCCCCTTTATTTGGTTTGGACCCTGCCCCTCCAGAGGTCTGTGCAAGGGCCCTGGTAACCTCAACAACAGTCCCCGTATAATCAAGTCGAAGGCCAGCTTACCCACAATGCCAGAAGATTTGAGCAGCAGATGAATGGAGTAAGAGGAGAGAGCCGCTACGGCAGTCAGGAGAAACCTAGGTGAAGGATAAAAAGTAAAGCACATGACCAAACACATCTCCATTTAATTAATTCATTATCAAATATAAAAAAAGAAATTCTGTGCATAACATGTTGGAATGTCCTGTCTCCTTTCAGCGACATCCAACAGGCTCAGGACGTCAAAGATCGGACATGCATCCTCGGAAACATGCTCCGCCAAGCAGTGTTCATAATAGATTTGTCTTTTTTAATTCTAATTAACGTTTGTTAACATCTCATCACAGCAATTCCAAGCAGGCTCTGGACAGCACTGTTTGGTCGAACGGGAAGTACTCTCCAGCATCTACATGCTTGGAGGAGAGTACATTCACTTGACACCAATCACGATTGAGCTTGCAGATGCCTGACCTACCCAGGAACCGTGAGAGCGCAATGTGTTGCTCATACTTAATGAGTACTTTTATTCCACAAAAGCGTACACAATTTAAGACCCGAGTGTATCCTCACCAGCGTGACAGGTTACATAAACATTATACCTATAAAAATCGAAAATCTACCTGCATCTAACAGGTCGAGGCTGTTAATATCAGGCCCAGGCCTCAATGCAAAATCATGTGTTAAATGTAGCAACTACGAAGTTTCTAACTAACTTTAATACTTAAGTACTGAACTTTTTACCTCTTCTGTGCAAATATAAAAAATTATGTACACACATAGAATTTAGTGGCCTGACTATAAGCCAATTCAACCGCACAAAGTTAGCGATTAAACTACAGCAGTTTTAACCGAAAAGGAAACATATGAAGGGTTCATGTTCCACACAAAAAACATTATATCCTGAGGGAAAACCTAGCAACAATGGACAATTACACTTGCTTAATAGAACCAAGTCAGTCACTGCTAAGCTAATCGCAAAATGTAGCCATGGGATCAACCAAAAGCCAAACACCTTTTCAGCAGGTTGTGATATGATAATGGGACCACAGTCTGATTGTGGCCAACAGCATGAGGGTTGGAACTCCAACTGAGAGGTGTGTGGGTCTGTATGTGGTTTGGTGAGGCGAGATTAATCAAGGACAAAGCTCTGACAGCTCTTTTAGTCTGTTGTGATGCTCTGAGAAACAAGAGGGAGTTCAGGGAGGAGCAGCCATTCGCCTACAGATACGCTGACCCCTGGGTAAGGGAACCTAGCGTCCTCTGGTTAACATTCTCATACACTCCCAGTGCCTCCCATTTTCTACAGATCTCAGAGTCCAGCACGTATGACTCAATGGAGGCCACTGGACCACAGCAGTGGTGGGGGTCCAAGCATCTGGCCGCAATTTAACATGTGGGCACAGAGGTTGCGCCCTGACATTCCGCTGACCACCCCAACCAAAACAGGGCCTTTGGCACAGGGCCATTTCTCCAGGAGTCACAAGGGCCATTTTTTGTCGAGAAAATGTGACATTGTGAGTGCGTTTTCAGGGCTTGTGTTAAGACGTCAAAGAACCTGTATTCCCACTCTGCTTTGGGAAATGCTGACTGCTGCTGAGTTGGGCATCATGGAAGCATAATGTATCGCCCTCACACAGTGTTCTCAAACCCACGTCCCCTGAGAACTGCTAAGGTGTTAGATGTGATGGGGGTCAGGGAACGTCTATTTGGGACTACTCGCTCCCTTGCGAAATGCTTGTTTTTGGCCTCTCCGGCTTTCTGTCGCTCTCGCTCCCTCTATCAGTATGTTACACATGAGAGGAAAAAAAGTCTGCTGGATTTTCACTTCCATGGTATGACACCTCCACTATCAAACCTATCTGTTCTTTCTATGAAAAAACAATAGATGTGAAACAAGGACTTAAAATGTGATCACAGTTACAGCAATTACAGCAAACAAGTCTTATTGACATTTTGAACAATATTCTTTATTTTTGGGGGGTCATTCTGTACTGTAATTCTGACAAATCCCTTGTGGCAAAATACACAGACATGAAATGATCCCAGAAATGATCCATGCCAATAAATCTCTGTCTCTCAAATTCCAGAGTAATACATCTGCTGACCCCAACCACTCCGTGCAAAGTCACAATGTTAAAACCAATCTTTTTTTCTTTTTTTTTGCGATCCTCGATGAATGCGTTTTCAGTAAGGGTAGGAACATTAAACCAAAAGCCTTCATGAAGACAGCTCAGTGGCATGATTAAACATATTCTCATCCAACATGGTTTCTCAAAGCAGACCTTGTCTGACCTCACAGTCATTAATCGGTGACATTCTGTTTATGTAGAAAATCCTGCTTTATACATGTCACTGTGACCAAATTCGCAACAAAGATCAGAAGTCAGATAACCCGAAACCCTCAACGATCGTGTAGCCAAACTGCAGTTGGCCAGCGGGTTCTAAAGAGGTTTGTGGATGCTGCTCCCCTCCTCAGGAAACAACGCTTTGGATCTTATGGGTCCTGTTCCCATGCAATGTTGTACTGGAAGACCCAGTTCCCCTCCCTGCCCGGAGTGCTGATCTCTGCAGCTAAACAAACCGAAAGAAGGCTCTCACACAGCCTTACCGAACTCCAGTCAGACAAAACGTCGCAGTAGTTTTCACTCTCATCTTTTGTATGTTACAATGACCTGGAGGGGGGACAGACCGAGATGGAGCGACAGGAGAGGAGAAGGGTGGACATGTCCAACCCTAGAAAGGGGAGGAGGCACAGGCAGGTGGGCTATTCTGGGTTGTGTCCCTTCCAGGGCGTGTGTCCACGGAGGCGGGACAAAGGTTGGCGTCATGAGGTGAGGGTGAGAAGCGATGACTATCACGACCCGGTGCCCAGCGCCGACATCGAGGCAGGCAGGCTGGCTCTCCGGGCAAAAAGTATTCCTGGTAGCCCCAGATCCCTCTAAGAAGAGAAGGTTGTGGCTATTTTCAACTCTAGGCCCCATTGGCCGGGTGGACTCCCACGAGCAGCCAAAAGGCTATCAGCGGGACGGGGAAGTCTGTTCTCCACAGGACCTCTGGTTAGGCCAACGGATATCCCGACGAACTAACACTGGTCGCTGCTATCAACAAAGACCAATGGCTATATCTCTTAATGTCTCTTGCACTCGGTGTCAGTGGAAGTTAGCACTATGTCAGTATGTTGTTTTGGGGTCTCCTAAAATGGGATACGATAACAACACTAAGCATCAAGGGAAAGTGACAGACAGGAAACATGAGGCAGGCCGAGACATGTACATTTCCATTACATTTATGCTCATTTAACGGACGCTCTCATCCCTGTGGGTGGCATCCCAGTCATAACAGGCATGTAGAGACGTATAGAAAGCTGAAGGTGTGACTTACAGGAAGAGGAGGATGCCAGTGTTGGCCATGGCATAAGCCAGTCCCAGGATTCCACTGCCCATGATAGCATTTCCCAGGTTGAATACAGACATGCCAAATGACGTCTTTCCCTCAAACTGATCGAAACAAACACAACAGTCTCAGATTCAGTTCATTCATTAAGGACGTACAGCTGGAGAGGGCTGCTCCTCTTACATTTCTCAAACACTTGTGCAACGTGACGTGGCGAAATGTGTCATTGGCACGCCGTCATACAGTGGCTGCATCCAAAATGGCTTCCCATTGGCAGCCTAGTAGCTTATAGGGAAAGGGGTGCCATTTTGGACAGAGGCAGTCAGTGTTGTTTGCGTTAGTGGAAAAAGTTATGAAGTCGGCCAAACTTACATCTGTAAAGCGCAAGGGCTTCTTTCCATCACCATTGGGCAAGAACTCCTCTCTCTCCCCGATGCCATCGGGCTCATCGAACCTAGATCACACAGAAAAGCGCTGTTCCAATCAATCTGCCATTAATAAACGTGCTCCTTAAAATTCAAGAGATATATACAGGTGGGAGTTCATCATCAAGACAGCATTAGCGTGCTGCTCAAGGACTGTGTAATGACGTTATATAAGTGGTGGGGCTACTAGATAAAGCATGTGTCTGCGTGGCTGTGTGTTGATTGAGAACATACCTGACATTTGGGGCACCATTTCTGTGTAGCAAATAGAGTATCCACGGAGCAGCAGCATGACAAAAACAAGGCAAACATGCACTTAGAAACACAAACAGCAGTCATGAAATCAATTTGTTCAGACGTCACTCGCGGAGTTTAATCACTTCCTACTCCTTACTGATGCCATACACTTGACAAGGAGGACCGAGCAAGCAAACCACTATTTACATAGCAGAAATAGAAACAGGATTTATGACAATGTGATGGAGACTGCATATAAGGCTAGAAGGATGAATTTCAGGATTGGGATTTTCCGCAAATGGCCTGATTGGACTGAATTAAAAAGGAATACAGGTCAACCCTGATGTAATTTGGCTGTGTTTCAGCTGGGCTTCATTTTCTGCAATAGTATGTGAACGTATCTTGACACATTAAAAGTTTCAAACAACTATGCCCAAAACCAATACTTATCCAGGCTATACCCTGGGGACAGCATTGCATGCAGTGGGCTAAAACCTTTTGCAATAATACAATCACAGCAAAACAGAACAAAATATTAAACACAAAGGTTTCCAATGGTTGTAAATGTTTGGCAGAGAAAGCAAAAGCACAGGAAGAGGAAACCTACGTGTCTAATTCCTCCGGCGTGGTCTTTATAGGCACATACATGTCGTCCACCAGGTCATGACCTTTACCATTGTGCGAACCTCCCAAAATGCTAATCTCCGACTGGTCCTGGTCCATGATCTATATAGCAATTATCCTAGATGTTATGCTGGTGTCTGTCCCTTGGGTCCGGTCTTCCCAACGGTATCTAAAGAACAGAGTGAAAGAGAAAGACAACATGAGAATGAGACAAAGAGCAAGACGGAGAGAAGAGAAGGGAACATTTCTTTGACACAGATTATATAGCTACTCCTCGGTCAGTCTCCCCAGGATAGACACTGTAGATGTTACATAAATACATAAAGTGACTGAACGCCTCAATAAACCTGAATCTCATTCTCTGCATATGGGTGGAATGGTAATCGCCCACCAAAAATATAAACAACCGGAAAAACAATCTGAATATTGCCGTTTGTGTAAATGGAGCTATTGACAATTATGTTTTGTTATATTAGATTTTCATCAGCTGTTACAGCACTAAGGAAGAGATTGACGTTTGCACAACAAAGGTAATATTCTGAGAGAGCACTGTGGTTTACAGTTTACCTTTTTTATATCTTATATTCCATGCAAAATGTCTCAACATTCTGGGAATATGTGGTTTAAGGGGATCTGGCACTCAATGCAGCTGCCTTAGGTCCACATGTACTGCTGCAGCATGGGTTCAAATCTAGCCCACAGCACTTAGGACTTTTCTCTAACTTTCCCCACTCACAGCAAATATATAGGAATAAATATGACTGTTACTTATATTTAGTAATATATGGTTCAATATTTAACTGAACCACAAAAGAAATCTCAGCGTACTATCATATAAGTAGTACTGGAAAGTTATTTCTTAACATTTTCTGAAATATTTGAGTAAATTCCCAATGCCAAACCTGTAGTAAAACATACCTAAAACATTGCAAACATTTTCGAGAATGTAACCATGCTCAAAACCTAAAGTTATAAAGGTTCTGTTAAAGTAATAAAATACACCTCCAAAAATAAATTAGCATTGTGATTGTGCTGCACAATTCCCAGCGCATTGTGGGAAGGTCGTGTGCAAAATTGCCATAGGACAACTATGCTAGCTAACATTTCATGCTAACTAGGTGAGCTGGCAGCCCATCATTGAGCATTTCATGGTGTTACTCTGCATAATGTCACCGGCTTCTTCTTGCGTAGAACAAGGAGGCTGAAACTAAATTCTCTATTCAGGTCCTATACAATGGTGTCGCACAGATGTTTTCCTCCCACGCCTACACTATGTACACAACAGAAACATGTCAAATATTCCCTGTTGATGCTGAGTGCATCTAGATTAACCCTTAATCCAAGTAAATGTCTGCGTTTTAGGCTAGGAGCTATGTGTCTGTAAAATTGATCAGTTAAAAGAACAGAGATGATTGGGATAGGAATTATCTGTCAAACATCAACACATTAATATTAAATTAATAATAATGCAATTATGTTGTGACCGTGTTTTCTTTACTATAGCAATTGTATGGCCACTGTCTACTTGGTCGCATGTAACAACGATGTATCCCTCTTCATATTTCCTTTGTAATCTCAGAGGGCCCAGAGGAGTCTGTTCTAGAGACTGACAATGGTTTAACTGATCTAACTACTTCCTCAGAGAAGACAGCAGTCCCACTGACACCACAAGTGTCCCCCTGCCTGCCGGAGTATAATTAGCTACAGTTCTCTGCACAGACGTTGACGGATTACCTACCACAACTCAAGTTACAACAGGGAAATTACAATATGTGATTAACATAAGGAAATTGAGCCATCACGAGGGTCACTGGAGACCTCAAATGTCTCTCGGCAGCATCTAAATGAAGGACTTATGAATGAGGGTTTAAATGTAGCATTATTCATTCATTACCATCTGAAAGGTTGCATAAGATCCCTTCATCTTCCCTTTCCATTGGAGTAAACTACAGGGCTGCTTATTGTATTTGAATCAAGGAATGAGGTGTAATTCTGTTATCAAACGATAATAAAGACAAGACAGCAAGAGGCTAGATAGAGGATTGTTTTATTTTACCTTTGTGTTTATACATTCATATTCAAGCCATGCTTGTTGTGCATGGACTTTGGCTGGTGATCAGGGTGACTGGCAAGCCACAAGGTTTTAAAGACTGCATATGGTCAGTTGAGGGTCAAAGAAAAAGAGGAGTTAACCAATAGCCAGTGGAGAAAAATAGACTTCAAAAGGAAGACACACAGAAATACATACAGACTGTATCCCTTTGTGGGCGAGAAATAGTCTATGCATCGTCCATCCCCAAGAATAGTACCTTACTTCTACTGAGTTGCTACGCCAGTAGTGTGCCACAGTACTGAAATAGAATTTTAACTCAAGATACATTAGCTGACTTTATCCAAAACGATGGGAGAGGCACACTGTAATTACCGTCTTTCATTTTGAGAACGGGAATATTAAATAAAAATTTAACAGAACTCTCATCACTTGTAAAGTTCTGAATTAATTCATTCTAGACCTTTAGCCAATAGCCTTAGGGTGGACAGTGTACAGTATTTTCATATTTCACTAGGCTAACAATCACTCATCATATTCTCCTCAATGATTCTCCACAGCAGATGTAGTTTTAATGGTCTCACAAAATACACCATGTATTTCATTAAAAAGGATCTGATTGAACATAAGTGACGTCAGAGAAATCCCAGTTCCAGGGTCTGACAAGAAAGAGAAAATCAATTTAAGCAGTGTAATTCCTGGAACTGTACTTTTTGTATTTGTCTGATTTTATTATTAGTTAAAGTAACCAAACACCCGTGAGATGTTAAGATGTTTAAAGGTCACATTTCTAACTGTCCATACAATCCAATCCAATGCTTTGCCAACTGGCCACATGGCGGGTCTTTTACAAAGTTCCTCATTCCAATGTGACGTATCATTATAACATTTTAAACAAATGTCTATAAATGAGGCACAGATATTTGGACCATAATAAAACTTGTTGAATATGTTCACAACACTAGTAAGACACCATGTGCGCAGGTACATTTTGATCAACAACATAATGGCTCTAATGGCCATGTTTCTATACGATACCAGTTAAAATGTTGGACCCACATACCCATTTAAGGTGATGATATATTTTATTCATCATTGTTTTTGGTTTAATTCCAGGAAATTCTATTAAAAAAATATATATATATATATTTCTTAAATAAAGAACTAAATATTTCATGGGGTGTCCTAATTTTTTCACATGACTGTATATCTCCAACAATGTCACCAAAAAAGCACTCCCATACCCTCGCACATCCTCCCCCATGCTTCGCTATGGTAACCACACATGCAAGAATCCTCCATTCACTCACTCAGCGTCTCACAAATACATGACGTTTGGAACCAAAAATCTCAGATTTGAACTCATCAGACCAAAGAACAGATTTCCACTGGTCAACTGTTTCTTGTGTATCTTGCCCCAAGCAAGTCTCTTGGTGTCCTTTAGTAGTGGGTTCTTAAGAATAATTTGATTACGATTCAACCTCTGAACAGTTAATGTTGGGATGTATCTGTTACTTGAACTCTGTGGAACTACTTGAAGCTTTTTTGGGGCCGCAAACTGAGTTTCATATTAAAGAAATGATGGACAGTCGTTTCTCTTTGACTATTTGATCTGTTCTTGCCATTATATGGACAACAGTACAGACATAATGATGGTCTTCAGTATACCCACCCTAATTTGTCACTCTCTGTATACCCATCCTAACATAGTAAGGGGGGGGAAAATCCATAAATTTACTTTTTACAAGGCACGTCTGTTAATTGAACTGAATTCCAGATGACTACCTCAAGTTGGTTGATAGAATGCAAAGCGTGTGTAAAGCTTTCATCAAGGTTAAAGAACCTACTATAAGAAATGTATTTTCACAATGTGGAAAAGATTTGGAAAATATTCAAACTAAAGAAATACTCTTGTATGAGTAGGTGTGTCCGAAGTTTTGACAGGTACTGTAGGTAAACCTACTCATGTACAGAGTGAGCCTTCTGTAATGATGGACTGCTGGCCCTGCTACAGTAAAATATTGGCCATTGGATCTCATCATATACGGGCCCAACCGTGTCAGTAGCTTCTTAAACTGTTGTGTTTCAGTTAAACATATCCAGTCTAGCTTTAAAATGAAAAAACATACATGCACAATGTTTTTTTTTATTTGCATATTGTTTGTTGATTCAAGCACCCATGTTTTTGTAACTTTTTAAACACTAGCAGTAGACTAGTGAAGTTGGAATTCACAAACACATCAGCTGTCCTGAGCAAAAAGAAAAAGAGCTCCATTCAACTGTTTATTTTAGAGTTAACACAGAGCCTTATAACATCTCTGTTACGGAACATGCAGAAGGTTTAGGGTTAGGGTTTTACGTTTCAATGTTTTACATTATATTATAAAATGTATTGAACTACTGTTGTTGTATTACTTTGCACTTCCTGACAGTCCGACCCCAGGTAATCATGGCAGCTAAAATTATCTCCACAACACTTACCGTTAACACTGGCAAAACATTTCCACAGGTAATTATGGACCTCAGCCACCCAGGCCAAGGACCTATCCCATCAAACAGAAATACATGGTGCAGGAACCTCCAACGACATGGGGGAAACAGGACAAAACACAAACGATGGCGACTAGAAGGCCGGCGACGTCGAACGCCGGATCGCCACGCGATCAGAGGAGGGCCCGTCCTGGGACGGCAACGTGACACCTACGTACATTTGAAACACTGATCAATGGCTTCCATTTCTGCAACAAATTTGTGCATTTGTAATATGTGGGCATTTATCATTTCTGTTTCTGTGGGGATTATTTTGTTTTATGATTGATGTGAGACAACATAATTTAGCTGACCTGGTTCTCAAAAAGCTACTAAACCAGACTTTAGCTACATCATGACAGAATAAAGTGTATATGTATGTGTCGGCTACTGATACAGCTTTAAAAGTGAAACTGTGTGCTGTGCTAGTGCCAAAACACATGCCAGGTACCATAGCCCCACACTACCCAACCTACAGTCCTGGAGCCAGGAAAGTTATCAAACCTCTTTACTGTGGGGTGCAGTAGAGAAAATATACATACTATATATAATCTTGGGGCCTCTAGTAGGGAGTTCAGGCCAAGGGTTTCAGTTCTGCTTCAATACAGCCCTCCCCCCAAAGGGCATTCACCTGAATGGAAATGTACGAAATGTCAAAGGACTAACTTCAGCGTGTCCAATATGAAAGATGTGTTTTTGTTGCGTCATGTTTTCTGTTGCAGACAGTTTGACACACAGCGTTCTCTGATATACAAACCCAAAGCATTTGAGTTGAATTTCAGCGGGAAGCGGAGGCGAGTTGGGACAATTAGTGACTGTGGGTAACTTTCCGTTTTCACACCAAAGTCCACACAGTTAATCAGACAGTATTGACATGCTCTGGTAATACACACAGCCACATGGGAGGTTCCCAACCACGTTATCAGCTGTGGAGGCACTGTGCTGCTCTGTGCTGCAGCTTAGAGAAGACTAGTCCATCTGTGGCAACCACTGCAAGACCACGTTCAGAAGACTTAGGCTGTTGTTGCAACAGGTGGCCCCAATTCCGACGTTTATTCCCCCACCAAACCAGTCCGCAATGAAAAGGGTTTGACTTGAATGGGTCTGGTGTAACAGGTCGCAGAATAGCCGAGAAAACTAAATTAGCCATAGTCCTGTCAAGCAGGGAAGATACACAGTCAGCGGTTAAATGTGGAATCTTCGCCATTCGTGTAAGGCAGGTTCGGTGTGTGATATTTAGGCGTGAGACTTGCCTGAGATAGTGTTCCTATAGTGAAGGTGTGTAGCTGAGCACCGGGTTAGGGTTGAGGTCCATCATAGCTATGTTGATATAGGAGTCAACTGCTGCCTCCATACATTATTGCATGTGTTCAGATTTCTGGGGCTTTTGTCCCAGTCGTCTTAAATAACCCGTCATAACTCACAACGTGCTGCCTCCGGAGAGCCGTTGAGGGTGTTTTTCTGATACCACACATGCCACGGTCCCCACATCTGTCACCTTCTACAGGGGCAACGCCCGAATATGTCCCACCATGTTAAACAGAAGGGCCAAACCTAAACCTAGGACTCCAGGGTGCTGCTATTAGACCCTTAGGTACACTCAATCAGATGCAAAACAAGCCCCTTGAGAAGTTGGGCCAGGTGTAACGTGAGACAAAGGAGGCTTTTGTCTGCAAGCTCTCTGCAGTGGATCCTACAGCTGTCCCCCCATGTGAATGACCCTAACGCCCAGTCCCCCAAGTGGTATCTATCTGCAAAACACTTTAGCATACGTGCGCTTTCTGCATTCTTTATCCTATTACTTGGTTGACGTGTTTGGTTGATATCTATTAACCGGTCAGTGTAGCACGCGTTCCCTCGGAAGTCATGGTCTCCTCGTCGGATGAAACACAGGGAGGGTGGGGGGCTGGGGATGAGAGGGAGCGGGACATGGGTATGGATGAGGACATAAGGAGCCCAGGCTGTGTGTCAGCGTGTCAGGAGCGGCTGGGACACCACGAGATGCCAGCCCAGAGAGCCTGGCAGTGCCCGCTCCTCACCGTCCTAGGTCACATGCCCACTGAGCACTCAGGGACAAAGGGCCCGCATGATAGTTTTCTCAGGATTAGACGATCACTTGTGTTACCAGCGAGACAGTATAATGTCAGTTTAGAGGATCACGCCATAGTTTAGAGGATAATCAGTTGTGGAATATACTTCTAGTTTGCATTGTCTTCATTAATGAACCTTTGCTATCTGTGATGTCGTTCTCTTATAGCAGTTGTTTTAATTTAAACTTAATGAACAGACTCATATCCGAAGGGAACTAAAAGTAGGTTTCATACTCACTCACTTTGGCTATGCGGTAGGAATCCAACCAAATGCGCCACGCCCTCCAAACTGAGTATTGGTTGGTGAACTAAAGTTATTGAACCAATGCCTATTGTGCCCAGTATCTCAACTTCCTATTGACTAATGATGGCCAAGTTTCATTTTGTGTGTCACCAGATATTAGTGGCTGAAAAAGAGATTAGGGTCTTTCTACGTTTTGATCGTTGTTCCTTGTTTTCTCGGGCCTCAATGTGGATACATGAGCTGAGCGCAGAGAACCCCAAAAGAAGTGTACATGGGGAGATATACATAGAGAGCACAGCCAATTGGACTAGATCCAGTGACCGCCTGACAGGAATGAGGTGCCTCTGAGCCGTGGGCAGTCAGTCAGACCTTGTTGAGATATGGAGCTGATAATCTCAAGAGCAGCTGTTCTACTCACTTACACCACATCTAGTCAAATTCAACCACGTCAGGCGAAAATAATTTTGCCTTACCATTTTAGTGATTTAGCAGACTCTATCATCTACAGCAACTTACAGTATGAAACCGTAAGTGCCTTGCTTAAGGGGTGCAGACACATTTTCCACCTTGTTGGCTTAGAGATTTGAGCCAATGGCATTTGTATTAACTGGGCCAACACTCTAACATCCTAGCTTGCCAGAAACCATTGATATGTCCCAAAGCCAGGTTGATAAATGTGAAATGTAACCCAGCAGTGATCCCACTGTAATGGAAAACTATGATAGATGTGGAACTTTCCACATCATTAGCCTACACGATGTAATAATGCACCCCCAGCTGGCCAATAGATGTAACACACAGCCGTAGACCACCACAGCTTCATCTTGTCTAAAAGTGACTTCCCCCTGTCTCAGCTACATCACCACCTAACAACCAACATGAGGGTCGGGTGAGCGGCAGGTCATTTGGGGGGGGATGTGCTGCCACGCCCTCTCTGATCCAATGGGCTGGAATCTCTTGTCATTCTAATTTGGTTGACTAAAACAAATATTTGGTTGGGAGGTGGGATTTAAAAGATGGAAGGAGATTTCAGATGAAGATCATGTGTCAGTTGTTCTTCAACGAAGGTTGATCCCCACGGAAAGGGACTTATATTACAATTTTACCAGACAAAGAGAAAATGCATTAGAAACACAGTTTAAACCTCAAATCGCGCAAATATGAAGTGCAACCAAAACTTTTTTAAACCTAGGAAAAATCACAACATGATCAACACATTTTCAATGCAAATGAAGCCACCCCTCCCCCGTTTATGCAAATTAACCAAACAGACCTGGTTTAGCGAAATCAACATAGCACCTTTTGTGACGCAAACTCATTCCCTCCTCGTTGGTCAAGGTCTGACCTGAAGTGGCTTCCCAGTAAAAAGGTGACAAACATTAATCATTCTAGGTTGTGTGGAAAAAATAAACAATCGCCTTAGAGGCAACAAGAACAAAATTGTAGTCATCGCACTGCATGAAAACGACAAGTATGCAAAATAAAATGTCAGTGGCACTGAAATAACAAATACCCAGCTGAAAAATTTAGATGAGAGAAATAAACCTTCTGAGCTCACTTTATTATAGGGTTTATATGACTACTTGGCACCAAAAACCTGGTAACAGTGCGTATAGCTCCTTGGAAACTCCACAGTTATTTTCCAGGCGCTTCCTCGCTTATTCTGACACTTGTGGCCCCACTTTGGGTCTGGGCCCAGGTCAGGCTGGCTCCACGGTTCTGCTTACACTGGTGAGTCCACAAGCTAAAGGTCTATCTTACACGACAGTGCAAAATGACACACAGTCTATGACACTGTCTGTGTGTCCTTTGAACTGTGCTCTGATCTACCCTGCCTCATTCAGAGCACCAATCTAAATGTTTACAAATGTTTCCAATGCATCAATAATTGTTTGATTGTTGTTGTGTTTTATTGAACAGCTAAACATAGGCACAATAACACTATCATACAATAGCCAGTAAAAGAGAGCAAGTCTTTGCAAATCTCTAGTCAGGCTCTTTAGAGCTGCTTCACATCTCTACAGTTATGTTGCCAGTTTTTTACCTTTCATCAAAGTAGTATTTCAGACATGGTTGGTGGTCTACTACAGTTCTATTGCAACTATGATAATCATACAGTCATAACTAGCAGCACTCCTTTCTTATTTAAAGCCATGGGACAGTGTAGCAATAATTGTATTGTGCTGGGCTAGAAAACTCAACAGGTCGTTACAGCATTACTCCGTCACAGGCACAGCTCAAGCTAGCTTCAATAGAGTAGCAAAATATCAGTTAACCTTTAATTGTGGAAAGTGAAATAGGTGTACAGAATAGGTAGTTACATCAAATATCACCAGGCCTATGCAAAAACAAGGTTTTCATTTCTTGGAACCATTTGGGATCTGTCCAGGTAGCGTGACTAAGAAAGCCATAGTCATACATACATTTTTTCATGATTTTCACTTACCAAGTTTAAAAAAATGTTTCTTAGTTACACTATCTCTGTTTTTATGAAACAGTACATGGGGCAAACATACTTTTTAACAACTTTATTCATGACTAGGAACAAATTAAATCCCCTAGATGATAGTAGTCCATAGAGATTGTATAAATGCCTTTGTTAACAAGAGACCTGTTTTTGCAAAACTAAAGTGGTTTGATGCTAATACCTATTTCATTTTCCATAATATGCTAATGTAGATGTGGTCAGAGCTAGGCTACAGCTATAAGTAGAACAAAACACTAAGAACATCAGCAAACACAGGTGACTACCCTGTAATTTGTAACATATATACAGAATGGCATATGACAAGGTCAAGTCTGGGGGGGCTGTTTGGCCCAGATAAAAAAGGACTGGAAAAAAACGATTACAGAACTGACTGCCGGACTCAGACTGAGGGGCTCTTCACTGACGTGAGAGCACAGCTGGCAATTTTCCAACCAGCCTGGTACCAGGAAAGACCCACCAGCCACCCCTCCAATCACGTTGAATACGAGCCAGGTCAACCAATCAACTACTATAATCCGACCATACCCTAGCTGGTGGAAGTTCAATGACCGGAGACCTGCTTATCTGCCCTGTCCTCCAGCCCTATGATCCCTGGCCCTACAGGTGGGTAGGAGTGTTTAGACCGAGGCCAAAGTCAAAAGCAATTCCCCTAGCTCCTGTCCTGGGGAGCTATGCAGGACACTCATGCAAGTCTAAAATGTATCAACCTACAAATTGAGACACCTGAGCTGGCCAGACTGGCATTGTTCACACTAGAAAATCAAGGAATGTTTTTTTCATGTCTCATTAATTAAGAAACAGCTGTAACGGGTAATTTTTGGGCAGTATTGAATGTTGCACTATGATGTAACAGAGTCAATTACCTGCGACTTAAATAAGAGTGTGACCTTTATTTCCAGAAGGTCTTGGTTGCTAGAAAAACACAGATGCATGTGCAAAATATCCGCAAATGCATTCTAATCACGTGAAGTGTGTGTAAATAGGCATTTGACATTTGGCTACAGTAGCGAATCCAATGCGTAGTCTATACAAATGTATAGGGCGCTATCGGTAGCTTTCCACATTAAAACAAACTTATTTTCCATTTGGTCACGTTGCCTTATTCGCGACATTACCTCCGGAAGGTTTTGTTCCGTAGCTGATCACCACGCTTAGGCTATAATGCAAATTACCACTTTGCGCGTGTTCCCTGGAATCCTATCCATTATAACAGAGCCCCGCAAGCCTAACAGTTCGGGCTACTGCACATTCTATCAATTGTCCATTGCCTCTAATGCCATCGATTGAGGTCTCATTTAAAGACGGTATGTATATTTTAATATGGTATTGTTAAACCTTAAATACAGCATGGATGATTGGATAGGCACTGCTTATGCGTTTTGACGTGGGAGGTATTTGGAAATCAATGGCCCTCCATCCTTCACCGCTACAGTCCGCATGGACAGGGCTCATATTTCAACAAATAAGGGAAAAAGCTGCTTAGGCCTACATTGGCCGATCAACATTTTTAAAAGTCAGAAAAATCGATACGCAGATGCCTGGGATACCGTGGCCCCAGCATGAAGGATAAAGGATTAAAGCAATATTTCCATATGTCAACTTTTTATATAACGGTCGGCACAATTACGACTATGTCTTATTTTTTAAAAGTTGATGGCCTATTTCCAAACTCAAATTTAGTAAACCGTAGCCTATGTTATACCACTAAATTGGTTACCATTAGAGACGTTGAGGACCGAATGCGCTGTTGTCATAATGTTTATATAATGTAGGACAATTATTGAGTCAACAAAATAATAGACATTTTGCCTAAGTATTAACTAGTCTTAAAGACACAAATGACTGCAGTCACAAACAATGAAATAGACTCGCTCCTACGAAAAGGCACATGGAGATACATGCGCGTCGCGGCAAAATTAAGAACTGTACGTTATTTAAGAAAACTAAAAGCAAATAAAATACACATTTAATCGGATATATAATATATATACACACGTTATTGATCATTTGAATCAGGAATTCTTAATTTTCGTTTCCATTGTCCATACCAGTGTGTTGGTTGTAGGATGCGTGGTCTATGTAGGATTTCCTAAATACAGTTCTCAAGGTTTAGTTGGAAAAATGTTAACCAAACTTTCTTTATGAACTTTGCTATGAAATTGTGTAGTTAACTAAAATCTTAGACATTATTGTCTAAGTCAATAGTCACTCTTTACAGAGGAAAGCGTTGAAAAACTGGCATATGCAAAATCTTACCAGTTAAGTCGAGTGGTACTGGTTTCGAATAAGTTCCTCGATTTCCAAGTTTGTAACTCAAAACTTTTCTCTTGATTTTTCTTGACACCTCTGTCTCTTCGTTCTATAACATCATTAGTTGCGTGCACTCAATTCTCTCTCCTGGTAGTAACAGAAATGTTCGATTGAGAGATGAACAGCATTTGTAAACGTTCTATGTTTGTGAGCTGTGGGGGTCGTTTAAGTTCCGCCTCTTTACTGCATGCTATGATCCTATTCGTTCATAGGACTACAGAATATTTGCTCGTTTCGCTCATAATTTCATGTACTGACTTATGTTGTGCGTTACAAACCTCAGGATATGAAACATGCCATGGCAAAGTGGAATGACACACGCATCCTATCTCTGGATAGGCCAGGTGACGCTTTTTTTGCCTAAATGTGGTTGGCTATACTAATTACAGGAATCATTCAGAGCCTGGAAATGCTAAGGAAGATTTGAGAGGAGAACAAAGTAGATTTTTTACTGATCATGCAGGGCACATAGATCTAAATTACTTGCCAGTCAAATCAGGTAGCCAAATTCATATCATACTATACCGAGATGTGGCATCAAGTTTAATTTAGTCTATACGCACACCATTATCTATTGCACCTACATTAGTTTCCTTTTCCGGGGGTCCACATGAAACACATTATCCTTATTTGAGCCTGGAATAGTTTATTGTAAAACTGTATACTAATATATTATTTAAGGACACAAAATTTGAAATAATGATTTTAATAGAAATAATAGTTGTCCATCAAACTTTTGTCAAATTATCAAGCCTTGCAGACCTTTGGCATAATAGTTGACAGTTTGTTTAGGTGAAGGGACTTCACTGCATGCACCTTGCACAAGTTGAATTGGGTAAATGGGCACTTCTAATGTAACATACCGTCAAGCTGCTCCCACAGCAGTTCAGTAGGGTTGAGATCTGGTGACTGTGCTGGCCTTTCCATTATAGACAGAATAATAGCTGACTTCTTCTTCCCTAAATAATTCCTGTCTAGTTTGGAGATGTGCTTTCGGTCACTTTACTGTTGCAGGAGGAAATTAGCTCCAATCAAGCACCATCCACAGGGTAAGGCATGGCATTGCAACATGGGGTATTAGTCTTCAATCTTCAAGATCCCCTTTACCATGTCAAAACCCCCCGCATCACCACAACCGAAGCTCCCCCAGACCATCACACCGCCTCCACCATGCTTGACAGATGGGGTCAAGCACTCCTCCAGCATATTTTAATTTGGTCTGCATATCACAAATGTTGTTCTTTGTGATCCAAACACCTCAAACATAGATTTGTCTGTCCACTTTTTTCTATTCTGCAGGTACCAGTTGGGAACTTGCGAGGTGTCTGTTTCTCAAACAGAGGTGTCTGTTTCTCAAACTAGACACTCTAATGCAATAGTCCTGTAGCTTAGTTGTGCACTGGGTCTCCCAGTCCCCTTTCTGATCTGGTCAAAGTCTGTTTGCACTATTCTGCAAGGGAGTAGTACACTGCGATGTAGGAGAGCTTCAGTTTCTTGGCAATGTCTCGCATAAAATAGCCTTCATTTCTAAGAACAAAAATAGACAACTAGTTTCAGGCCATTTTGAGTCTGTATTTGAACCCACTATTTCTGGTGCTCCAGATACTCAACTAGTCAAAAGAAGGCCAGTTTTATTGCGCCTTTAAATTCATTTTCAGCTATACTAACATTATTGCAAAAGGGGTTTCATGGCATGGGTTTCCATGGTCAAGCCTTACATCACTAAGTACATGCCAAGTGCTTTTTTATCGTATTTTTTAAGCTCATGTATAAGAACATCCCTAAATATAATTACGATAGATAACTGAATGATGGCTGTAACTCCATGTTAATAGTCTCACTGATCGCATTGGAAGATACATAGTAATTCCAGCTAGAAGTTGGACAAATCATTTGTAAAAATACAAAGGGTAATAGGCTGCCCTGAAGAAAACTACACTGAAAATTTAAAATAATAAAGAAGATACAGAGAAAGGGGTTTTTGACGTTACTTCTACCTCAGTATGCAGTATCTGAACTGGACCAGATATATTCACCAAAATCTCAGGTTATAGACAGCTCCATCCATTATATTGTTATCAAGTAATTAAAAATATATATAAAAAATGCATTGTACAGTAAAGGGAACAGCAAGAAAATGTATTGAGTGACTGCTAGAGCCAGTAATAACGAAGATAAGAAATATAGCAGCCGAAGAGAATATTATCTGTAGTATTTTTGGTGTATATGAATTCTGAGTGGTCAGAGATCATTAATGGACAACACTTGCTCCATAACTTTTACACCAACCTGACCAAAATAATAAATAAAAAAACAGCAATCGTTGGCATTCATTATTAGGTACTTTATTAAAAAAATATTTGATTCTCTATTCTTTGCTGTGAGGATGTTGTGTCTATGACATGGGTGGAGCTGAGACCAATCAGTAGGACTGCCAAGCCAAAGGTGGAAAGGTCATTGTTTAGACTGACAGATGAAGAGTCTGGCGGTGCAACACTTACTGATTAATTGGTTTTAATTGAATGGTTCCACAGCAGGCCAAGTTGGATTAGGCTGCCTTAATTGCACTTGTAGGTTATTTTGGTTTCAAGCCTAAAAATCTTCCTCTGATGTGTGTGCGTCAGCTCTGAGAAAGGCAACGTAGACTCTAGAGCTATGCGGTCAGCAAGCTTGGACATAGCTGTGCTGTTAATCAAGTTTTAATGTATTTTTGTATTTGTTTCAGAATCAGATCATTGTTCATTGGAATTTTCAGCTATTGGAAAAATATACTGCTCTATGTAATGGAACTTTGTATTATGTGGGCATGGAAGAAAATTACATTTGTCACTTAATTTCCTGGATACTTAATCTACTTTAAATAAGTAACAATTATCCCATACAAAGTTTTTGTACAGTGAAATTAAAGGATGTGTTTTTCCCAAATGAGTTTGGTCTATTTGTCTATTTTGCACTGGAATCCACTTTTCGATTTCCAGTTCCTTGATTCTTACCAGTGGATCTAGTCTGACAATACTGAACATATAAAACCTGCAGCTGTCCGTTAAATATTATCCTTTTTGGTGATTTTACATTGACAACAGGTTAGTCAATTTTACCAGGCTGAGGATTCAAGATTTAGAGCAAAGCCATGCCAGCACTTGTCCGAAACAGAAATCAAAGCAGAAAGGCATAGGAGATGTGGTGGTCAGTGTTCCTGAATGTCTTTGTGGACCACTTCCCTTCAAATGCAATTGAATACTGCTATTTCTCCAACACACACAAGCACTAAAATAGTAATTCATGTTTATTGAGACATAAAGTGACATGTATTTGTTTTTCCACAAAAACAAGAAATTAAGTTGTTTTTCATACTGGTCAATTGCACGTTGTGGCTGTAAAATTCTGGTAATATCTTCATGCAATCCATTGCGGTACAATGTGCTATTATTAAAAGTTTTAGCGTTTAAAAAATAACTTCTGATAATAAGGGGAACAAAGGTTTGATCTGGGACTTTGTTTAGTAATGCTGCATATTTTTGTCGGTGGCAGGGGTTGGCCTCCAATATACCGACCCCATCTGCTTAAGATATGCTGGAACCTAAGGAAATGCCCGTCCTCGGCCCAGATTTTATTCATCTCGTCGGAGAGAGAGTGTAAGGCATCACAAAGCTAGGACTAGAATTCAAAACAATGAGAGATACAAGAGGAATGAAGGAACATAAATAAGGACAGTGATCAGGAAATGCTGAGGGCAAAATCCAGGAACAGGTATCCATGCTCTAAATCAGGGGTCTCAAACCGGTTCCACGGAGGGCCGAGTGTCTGCAGGTTTTCACTCTCACCTTGTACTTGATTGATTAATTATGTCACTGATTGGTTAGATCTATCCTCATCTGGTTATTTTGGTCTGAACCTGGAACCAATTTACAGGAAAAACTAAAACCTGCAGACACTCGGCCCTCCGTGGAACCGGTTTGAGACCCCTGCTCTAAATGATGGAGATAGGGCATCGGATCTTGCCAGGACGTGTCACAGATGTCTGCCAGGTTATTGGACAAGTGCTGCAAAACTGTAGGTCCTTTGTCTACGTACGGAATGCTTCTGCTGTTGATGGTGAATATTTTCAGAGCCATGGGGGTTTTCTAAAGCAGGGTCGGGGTTAATCATGTCATTGCATATTTCAAAGGGCCTCGAAAGAATAGTTGGTGCTGTGGGTTGGTAGTTGCTCCCCGTCCTGGCTGGCTGCTGGCCCATCATGTGGTCTGATGGGTGGGTATACTGGTTTGATGGCCGTTCGAAAGGTCCAAGAAGTCAAGACTGAGGCTGGCTAGTTTGCAGTGTGCAAACTCAACATGATGAATAAGAAGAACAAACAAACCTTAATAGTTACACACCTTGAAAAAAAACTATGAATAACTTTAAAAAGATCCAGATTCTGGCTGAGCCCACGTAATGGTTAAAAAACACTATTGATAGTTAAATTAACCCATGATTAGACAATCCAAATAACCAAGCAATGGATTAGTCATTCCATTTATTTAAAAATATTACACTTTCACTGAGGTGTAGGTTATGAACATATCACCTCTGTACAGTTTTGAAATGAATGAATTGTAAGAATTTGAACATTGATCAATTCATCCACTTCAATATCAAAACGTATGGAGCCTATTAGCTATACATTTAAAACGCAGAACGTATTCTAACTTAAAGATTTCACTGTGCTCTGAAATTCTAGTCCATATTACAGGTTTGTTTTTACATTTTCAAATGTCTATTATAATATGAATATTGTCTAACGCACCAGCTGATACACATAGCCTAATACACAAAATGCTGCACTAACCGCATGTCCTTCTTGCAGCTAACGGAGAGAGCGAGCATTTTGTTTTTTTAAATCACCATCGCAAGCCCAGCTCGACTACAGATATCAGAATATCAGAAGGATGATGTTGGTCAGGCCTGTGAACCAGCGGCACTCAGTTGGCAGGAACTTGGTGACTTAAAGAACCAACATCAGAATTAGTATAATGTTTTCATATCTTCATAGATTACCATTTTGCCTCATCTGTGTCAGACTTACTGCTAATGATGCCATTCTAGTTGTCTTCAGTCTCATAAATAATTCCAATGGAGGAGGGGCATTCAAAGCAAGCAGCCTTCTTGACGTTCCTTTTTTAGGAACGTTTTGGAAGGAAGATGATCTTCCTCCGAGGCTGAGGCGGAGGATTATACGCTGAGTCTTCTTGTCCTATATGTGGAAAAGAGTTCATTTCAGCAACACATTTGTTTAAAATGCGTATTTTTTTACCTGCTTATTTTACTCACTATGTTTTACTAGAGTAAATGTGGATATATTTTAAAGACTACTTGATACTTTCCTCAGTCATGCAAGAAAGAAATAATAAGATAATATTTTCTCACTCGTCGGCCTCTTTGGTATTCTTATTCATGGTCAGCGTTGAGGTCTGATGTCCCACATGACTTTTTCCACCGTTCCGGATATGAGGAAAAGGTTCTAACCCATGACAAGGACCATGCACAGTTCATGAAGGTAATGGAAAATATTGTTTATGTGCGGTATTGCAAATTCATAAGAAAAATAAATTGTCTGTACACAGAATATTACCTTTTTCAGAGAGTATTTGTGCCGGGTGTTGCTTCCATCCTTTGGCTGGTTGTGGGCAGATTTTTTGAACTATGTTTAAGATCAGGACTTTGTTGGCATAAGGGAGTCACCATGCAAGTACATGGGAAAACCAGTTATTTTTCCATTGCCGGATTATGGACTGGGCAAGTGGGGCTTGGCCCAGGGGCTTCAGATAGACCAATAGCACTTAAATATGTGGACCCTTCAGCCCATCAAGTGCCCCATTACTACCAGGACTCAGCAACAACTCATACCAGGGCCCTTTGGTTCCACCGCAACCCCAGGACTCCTCCACAAACCATAAAAGGGCCTTTAGGTCCCACCACAATCAATACCAGGGTCTCTAACAACCAGTGTGTGTTAGGTATTTCAATAAATATGAGACAATTATAAATGACATGTTTTATTATTGTTAGTAGTGTCTAGAGTTATGTTGTAGGTGTTTTTGTTGTCATTGTTTTTATGTTATATTAACTTGATATAAAGCACATTAGAATTTTCACAACAATTAGGTTATAACAATGCTTACAAAAATTTGTCAGGAAGAAAATTGTAGCCTACTGTTATACTTCAATAAAAAATAAATCATGTTTGTCTGCGAAAGCAATGAAAGCAAGCATGTATGTATATTTTGTCCAATCTAACCCCAATTTAAAGTTGCTGTTTGAAAATTGTGTAAGTAACTTTCAGTTTTGCCTAGCAAAGCTTTGCATCAATCAGATAAGTGATTCATAGTGTTGTAGTTTTTTCCTTTTGTGGATTATGGATAAAAACACTGTAACAGAGGCACTTCAAAAAGACATGCGAAAAAGAAACAAGAAAGGGGATTTTATCTCAGTAATTTCGACTAATATTAGTCCTACAACTTACTGAAATTCTATGTAGATCAAAACAAAAGAGGCTAAGAGAGATGATAGGTTGGTAGGCAGCAGAGAGATGATGGGTTGGTAGGCAGCAGAGAGATGATGGGTTGGTAGGCAGCAGAGAGATAATGGGTTGGTAGGCAGCAGAGAGATGATGCGTTGGTAGGCAGCGAAGAGATGATGGGTTGGTAGGCAGCAGAGAGATGATGGGCTGGTAGGCAGCAGAGAGATGATGGGTTGGTAGGCAGCAGAGAGATGATGGGTTGGTAGGCAGCAGAGAGATGATGGGTTGGTAGGCAGCAGAGAGATGATGGGTTGGTAGGCGGCAGAGA
This sequence comes from Novumbra hubbsi, assembly GCA_016801125.1. Classification (NCBI taxonomy): domain Eukaryota; kingdom Metazoa; phylum Chordata; class Actinopteri; order Esociformes; family Umbridae; genus Novumbra; species Novumbra hubbsi. The sequence goes on from JACXGK010001870.1 coordinate 47,756, forward strand.
GATGATGGGTTGGTAGGCAGCAGAGAGATGATGGGTTGGTAGGCGGCAGAGAGATGATGGGTTGGTAGGCGGCAGAGAGTTGATGGGTTGGTTACTCAGCTGAGAGAGGATGGGTTGGTAGGCAGCAGAGAGTTGATAGGCGGCGGAGAGGTGATAAGTTAATAAGCGTTTGAAAGATGGATTGTGTTGTGCCCATTTTGGGATGGACTAAAATACTCAGTCAAAATGTATCAGTGGTACTGCAACAAACCTTCTGTGAGGTCTTAGGAAAGACTTTCCTTCTACCATGTCAACTGTGGAGAGATGTGTTGCTTTCCAAGATGCCATCTGCTAAATATATGCCGAATGTAGAGGAGAGCACAAGGTTCTTAAAGAAGGACACTTGATGGACAAATTCAGAGAAGATCAGGTATGTGACCTCTTTCTCAACAATTATATTTCTGATCTTTTTGACCTGACCCTGAAGGTACACATGACTGTTGGCATGGTCCAGTTTGAGGGGGAATTTCTCAATGTTGTACTATGTGTATTGCTGTGCACGGTTAAAAGATTGTGGCAGAGGCCCGGGTGTATGCTTTCTTCTTGCACCACATGTTTTTGCCTGTTCTTTCTAAAAGTCATGTAATAATTTCACTGCAGGCAGATCCAGGTTTTCTTACAAGCTCTTTTAACTTTTGCACAAAGTTTTCTAACCTGAAGGAGTCCAGTTTCCCATGCACTCTTACATCTTGTGCAAGATGCAAAACATCCTCGGCATCGATCATATGTATGTGATTTATGATGTTTTTTTTCTTCTGTGTATCATGGATCAAAAACACTGTAACAGAGGTGCTTCAAAAAGAAATGTGAAAGAGGTGATTTTACATAAAAAGTGCTAGTACACAGGAGTATGGAAGAACTCTTTAAAGAGGACAGGACAGGTACTTAGCAGAACAATCAAAATTCAGATGCTTTCCATCGGTCTTGCTCTTTTAGGGACATAGGCCTTAGTGCATTCTCAACTAAAACACATGACCTGATCCTCAGAAGTTGTACCAATAGGGTCTTTAACCAGAGAGTCTGCAGGCCAGTGGACCCTTAAGCCACAGGGTGCAGGAGTCGCCGCATGACCCCTAGGCAGACAAGATGCACGTAGCCTAAAGGACACCCATATGCTATGCCCAAAGATGTGTTTGCAAGAGGAGAATCACATATTCTCACATATAGTTTCCAGAGGGCCCTTTCACATGTTTTAAAATTGATCTTGCTGGAGCATCACAAAACATAGAAGACATTTTGATGCTTAAGTTAATTCCTTGGAATACAAAGCCCCCCTCCAGTTGCAAAACTTTGGCCATAAGCACTTCCAACCTATGCTTTAATAGCTGGTATTGCCCCCTCGGGCTGAAAAAACCTCAATAAGACGTTTCCTATAACGGTCGACCAGTCTCTGACATCAACTTGGAGAAAGATTTTCCCACTCCTCCATACAATAGTGAGTTATTTGAAGAATGTGTTTTGGTGCCGATAATTTTGGCCACTCTTTTAGTGGCCATTAATATGCACTTGTATATCAGTACACCCCTTTAACAACAGTCAACTGGCAAGTTGTAATGGGTAGGTTTGTTGTTAAACCATGGGGCTGTTTGTTTTTAAATCAGGGAGTTGGTCAAGTATTTCAAATGTTATTTGTCTCATGAACAGAATACACAAGGAATGGACACTTCAACTTGTCAGTTCCCTCAAGTCAGTGTAACAAGAACATAAATAATAAAAGTATATCAAAACAATAGCAAAGGGAAAAAAGATAAGGGTGCAACATTGGCAAACTTCAAACGGGCCTGAACATGTGCTCAAGAAAAGTATTTTAGTTGATTTGTACACACAGACTGGATACATACATTTTGTTTACCGGGTCTGTGTATGAATCATTTTTAGAAGTTGCCCTTGTGGTTTTACCCTCCTTCAAGTTAATATGAATAAAGTTAATACCTGGTATGAAAAGGCAAGGATTGTCAACTAGTGGGGTTTTGTATTTCGGAAAAGGAAACTACATACTTTTAATGAACCCCTTAATTAATGTTTTTTAAGCCAAATTAAAGTCTTCATTTTAATTTAATTTGACAGATTACTTTTTGACCTGCCATCAGATTAAAGTTTGGACTTTCAGACTCCAATGTAGGTCTCCTAAAAGGGTTACCATGTTCCGTAACCATGGTGATGTCTCAGTAGAAACCTGACAAATCATCATCCCAACTTTAATTGTAGTAATATGAGTGTAAAATGGACTGATTTGTACACACAGCTGGGAGTAGCTTCAGCCCTTCCAGCTGCCACATTTACATTTAGCCAACAGACAGGTTTTGGGAAACAAAATGATATACCTAACTGGACCTCAAGTAGACCAATTGCTTTCTTAAGTTATGCAACAATTTTAGTACTACTTTACATAAAAGAAAGATCCAAGTAGTTGGAGTAGCCTCAAGATGCTAGACGAGAACATGTAAACATATAATCAAATTCCAGAACATTATCAGACAGATAATCTTAATGATTGCGAAAATGTGCTTGGAAATGTGTCTGTAAAACACTCAATAGGCAGAAGAGAAAATGTAACATTCTAATCAGCATGAGGCCTGTGCACAGTGGTATTGAGTTCATTGGTTGCCTTTGGATTGTAAGGTTTGGGTAACTGAAGACAGAGGCAGAGATGCTGGATTGAACAAAATTGGTTAAATCCAGAAGAAACAAAACATATCCAAAGATGCAGCTTTGGTCCGATGTGGTTTACCCACAAACTACTGCTATACTTAGAGATTAAACAGAACAAAGCCAAATGTTCCTTCCCTTACCAACAATAACTAACAAATGAGTGTTCTAAAATGCAGACAGTAAATATACATTCCAATCAGTAAAACTAAAACTGGGGATACAATTATACAGTCCATAGAGCTGGGTAGAAGGCCCAAAGTATTCAGAAGGTGGGTGATGCGGAACGCTAAAACGGGAGAACCCAATAAGTCTCTGCAGTCTGTGAACCTGAGGTGACCCTGACATAAGTTCCTCTTTGTCATCAATGGACATTAACCAAATGGTAGTACTACAGTAGTACAGGACACCATTTAAAAACAGAAAAAACATGAAACCACCCCAAGCTTGGGGAGGTGCATTTTAGGAACACACTATTCTATGCTTTTCAAGCAAGATTCGTAAGAAAACAGACACACACCTTATCCAGCCCAAAATAATCATAGCTTGTGCAAACTGACACGATGAACAGAGATTCTCTTTGTCCGCAACTCCCCAGGATGCCCTTTTTTGCCATTCCCTCATATGAGTCATGTGGCCTCAATAACCTGACCAGGTCCTGCAGTGTTAAACCTGGACTGGAGTTGGACCCAAGCCCATGGCTTTTAAATCTCATTCAGTTTGTTTATAGAAATATGACAGCGTTGAGTATCTTTAATGGGAAAGGTTTAATAGGTCGATGGAGAAAAAGATATCCCATTGCATATTAGGGGTCCAAGCAGCGGAACCATAAAGTAGTTGTTAGTGTTTTTATTAATATTATTATTATTATTCCAAAACTGGTATCATATGATGCAAGAGTAGATGCTGAACAACTTTGTCAGAGATTGTTTTCATTTCCACCATACTAGATTATCAGTCATTTTGAATTTTCTGAAAAACTTTCTTCCAGAATAGACAAATTTGTACATGTCGAATGTTTTCCTAATAAATAGTTTTAATATGAATAGCATTTTTTTATTGATGACATGTCCCTGATTGTATCTGACATGGTTTTGTGATTCCTTTGATTCCTATACATAAGAGACTTATATACAAACATAATGGTGGGTATATACCCCCACCTTCATCTACATAGTTAAAAAGATTCATTCATCAATCTTTTCTCAAATAATAGGCATGACAGGACTGACAATGTTGTGACAGGACTGATTGCATGGATTTTGTTGATGCAGGAAACTTATTGTTTGGTGTTCTAACAATAATTATTATGATTTTAAATGGTAATGTAATAGTAGACTAATATGGTAAAGTTATGCCACATATAAGAAAGACCTAATTTATTTGAATTTGACAGAAAACTGATTGTCCAAATGTATTATTAATTCAATAAACTTATTTTGGAATTTCAATATAAGAACATTTTTATTCAAGAATTAATTTAACAAATAATTGAACAATTCAGTATTTTTTTTTTAAAAATAACATAGCCATATTCAATAACGATAGAAAACTAGAATGGCACAAAAACAGACAGGAGTGAAAACAAAAAACCCTGCTTGAGCTATGTGACAGAGGTGTAGTAAACAAAAACCGAAAACAATAACATAAAATTCAAGCTTATTGTTTTCTAATACTTCTACTCCAAAATATTTCTAATCTTGCAGGCCCTGGCCCTGGCTGTGAAACCGTAGCATTTCTCTTAAGCCTAAAGGGTGGTCACAGGGTTGTGGCAGGGCCTCATGTGACAGGGCCTGACGATCGGCCATTTTAATAACTGCTATTGCTCTGCCTGTTAGCAAGCTAGAAAAAAAACATTGCAAGCAATGAATTTCAGTAACCTTTTTCTACATTTTGAATTTGCAACAATTGTATTATTTATTTTCAGAGATATTCTAATGTGACAGTGCCTGAACCTTTAGCTCGTCCACCTCAAAACAAATGCAAAAACAAGTAAAAAATTATGCAATTCAATTACAGAACTCACATTTAATCAGTGTCAGCTGTCAGCTCAATCAAATTATGTCACAACCTCAAGGCATATTGCAAACTTTTTAGATAGTGTTTTACGTAAATGTGTGAAGGATTACCACCAAATGTGTTATTAATTGTGTTTTTTTTCCTAAATACCTTTTTTTGCTTAACAAACCCATGAAAGATGTATCTCCAATTTGGCAGAACAACTCACAGAAATCAACCATTTGTGGATTGTACAGTGGAGGAAGACATTATTTGATCCCCTGCTGATTCTGTATGTTTGCCCACTGACAAAGAAATTATCAAATTATCAGTCTATAATTTTAATTATAGGTTTATTTGAACAGAAAAACACATTTCAAATCTTTATAGTTAGAAAATTATTTGCATTTTATTCCGTGAAATAAGTATTTGACCCCTTTGCAAAACATGTACAAGTACTTAGTACTTGGTGGCAAAACCCTTGTTGGCAATCACAGACGTCAGACGTTTCTAGTAGTTGGCCTCCAGGTTTGCACACATCTCAGAAGGGATTTTGTCACACCCCTCTTTGCAGATCCTCTCTTGAGGCTGACTTTGGCAACTTTTGAGGCTGACTTTGGCAACTCGAACCTTCAGATCCCTCCATAGATTGTTTATGGGATTAAGGTCTGGAGACTGGCTAGGCCACTCCAAGACCTTAATGTGCTTCGTTTTGAGCCACTCCTTTGTTGCCTTGGCCGTGTGTTTTGGGTCATTGTCATGCTGGAATACCCATCCATGACCCATTTTCAATGACCTGGCTGAGGGAAGGAGGTTCTTACCCAAGATTTGATGGTACAAGGCCCCATCCATTGTCCCTTTGATGCGGTGAAGTTGTCCTGTCCCCTTAGCAGAAAAAACACCCCCAAAGCATAATGTTTCCACCTCCATGTTTGAACGTGGGGATGGTGTTCTTGGGATCATTGGCAGCATTCTTCTTCCTCCAAACACGGCGAGTTGAGTTGATGCCAAAGAGCTAGATTTTGGTCTCATCTGATTTTGGTCACGCTTTCACCCAGTTCTCCTATGAATCATTCAGATGTTCATTGGCATGTCAGGGTTCCACCCTGACTGGACTGGGTTCTAGCTCTGCCACCCCATCTAGTGGCCTATGGGCGATGTGCCCATCACTGTCGCCAATCACCCAGTCACCAATCACATGTTCAACTACTCACACCTGTCCCTCATCTCCTACTCACCTACCCTACTTAGGTTCCTGTTTGGTCCCCCCTCCGTGTCGATTCAAACACTATACTATGCAGACACCGCTGCTCGTATTAGTTATCTGACTCCTACGTTTCAACGTAGTCTTCTTGGCTTATCAGCTATTGTCCTTCACGTTCGATATTTAGATCCCTACGCACACCAGCTCAGTGTTTTCAACGCACGTCCAGGAGTCTCGCATTTGGATCCAAACCCTTCACTCGTCATAACGAAACCCTTACATGGCAAACTTAAGGCGGGCCTGTACATATGCCTTCTTGAGCAGGGGGACCTTGCGGGCGCTGCAGGATTTCAGTCCTTCATGGCGTAGTGTGTGACCAATTGTTTTCTTGGTGACTATGGTCCCAGCTGCCTTGAGATCATTGACAAGATCCTCTCATGTAGTTCTGGGCTGATTCCTCTCTGTTCTCATGATCAATGAAACTCCACAAGGATGATTTTTGCATGAAGCCCCAGACCGTTGGAGATTTACAGTTATTTTGTGTTCAATCCATTTGCGAATAATCGCACCAACTGTTGTAAACTTCTCACCAAGCTGCTTGGCGATGGTCTTGTAGCCCATTCCTTGTGCAGGTCTACAATCTTGTCCCTGACATCCTTGGACAGCTCTTTGGTCTTGGCCATGGTGGAGAGTTTGGAATCTGATTGATGGATTGCTTCTGTGGACAGATGTCTTTTATACAGGTATCAAGCTGAGAATAGGAGCACTCTCCAAAACCTTGCAACAAAACCTTCCACTAAGCAAAGAAGACGCACATGTTGATACCTGTCTGTAGTGAACTGAAGAACTGTAGGAGGAGTTAAGGTGGTTATAATAACAAATAAATATGTGAGATAATAGTGGAGTTGTTTTCCGATCATGTGATGAAGATGATGATGTAGTTTAGATGTTGTATAAGTCTACTCTTCTACTAAAGCTAATTTAATGAGACAAATTGATTTATTGATTTCAGTTGACGAGGGAATTCAGGTGCGCTAGCTCTGGGGTACACCAGATACATTAATGGCTGAGAGATGAAATTTGAGAACCACAGCTTTAGCATTATGTTTGGGTTCTCTGCCCTGCTGCATAGTAAAGTGCCACTTACGGATTGTCGAGGCATTTGGTTGTATCTGACTAGAAAAGAGGTTTCTGTACTCTGTATTAGAATTAATCCTACTGCTGCCATCAGCAGCAATTATTTATTAATAATGATTATTATGCGGTTAGGTTGGAATGTTTTTCTTCTCCACACTCATCAATCATCCTGGTACATGTTTTTACGCTGCTCAAAATAATTAAGAATTACAAATCGGTTCTCAATTAACAAAATATATTACAGATCAAAATCTTTACTGTACATTGGGAAATCACAGGCCGTTCCAACTTGCATGTATTTCATCATAGCAACTCATAATGTTACTCAGTAGTGTGTATGGCCCCTGTATGCACTCCTGACAACGTCTAGGCACGCTCCTGATGAGACGGCGAATGGTGTTCTGTGAGCACAGGTCCCACTAGAGGACGTCAGGCCCTCATGCCACCCTCATGCCACCTCATGCCACCCTCATGCTGCCCTCATGGACTCTGTTTCAGACAGTTTGGTCAGAAACATGCACACCAGTTGCCCGCTGGAGGTAATTTTGTAAGGCTCCTGTTCCTTGCAGATAACAATAATGCTGCTGGGTTGATGCCCTTTTATGGCCCTGTCTAGCTATCCTTGTGTAACGGCCCGTCTCCTGGTACCTCCTCTATGCTCTTCAGACTGTATTGGGAGACAAAGCAAGACTTATTGCAATGGCACGTATGGATGTGCCATCCTGGAGGACCTGGACTACCCGTGCATCCGGAATGGGGTGCAGGTACGACCTCATGCTACCAGTAGTGACAAGGACACTACCAAAACTAGAGAAGAATCAGTCAGCAAGGATAAGGAGAGAGCAAATGTCTCTGGTCACCAGAGACAGTTTTATTGCTGTTCCCTCTCCAGGGCACCTGTTGTCACATTCATTTGCACCAATACATGTGACATTGATTCACAATCTCGTTTACTTCCAAAATATAGATATTGACATCCCTGAAGTTTAATTGACTTGGGGTTATACTGTGATGATTATGTGTTTTCTTGACTTTTTTGAGAAGGCTCTTTTTTGGCATTTTTAATGTTATCCTGTTATTGAGGCTAAGCAGTTGTTTTGTCTTTGCTGTCCAGCATCTGTACTTAATCTGGTTTTCTTGTCTTCTGCAAATGATAATCATTCACGCATCTACATCTACTTCCTGGAGAATGGTCCTGATATGTTTTTGGGGGGGGATTATTGTAGGCATACACTAGAGGTCTTCCTTGGTCTACCAGGTAATTTGCTATTGCTGAGCTGTTGTCTTATTAAGGCCAGACACTACAGGTGAATAGGGTAATTTTTTTAACTAATAGATATCACCATGAAACTTCCCAAGTTGATTGCTTACATTAAGACAATACATTTTTGTATTACAAGTTTTCTAAATATGTTATTGAAATATGCTAATTGATGCAAATGAGCTTAATTTTATTAAATATGCATACATTTCCAGAACAGAAATCTAAACATTGGATTAAGTTAGGTTCAAAATTCTTCTGTCATTTTGTTTACATTTTAGAGTCAAAGGTTTTTACAGAGGATATTTTTGATATCCCTTTTTATCACACCAGAAATCTGAAAATACAAACAGCCACAAAAAAATAAATATTCGCCATGTTGTAGGCATAAAACTATACATAAATCAGTCTATAAATTATATGTGAACAAACCCCTCTGTAAATACCTTCACAATATAGATAGGAATACAAATGGAAAGTTTGATGTATGTAAGTGCTACTGAAGTGGAGATTTCTGGCTCAGAGTATTGTCAGAAAACTGACAATTATTGTACAATTCCATGAATTTTTGGGGGAAACCACTATTTACAGACACAAAATCTTATCAAATCCTTAGCAACAACAATAGAGAACATCTTAAACATGGTAAATGAATAACAGCATGGCCTTCAACTGAACAGAACCATAGTAACACCGTCACACATATACACGCATACACTGCCACTAGTATAACTGCCACCCTAGTTTGTTGTATGTCCATCCTGCATAACACTGCCTAGTTACCCATTCATGTTTACAGCCTAGTTATCCATGCCTGCTCCATATTTAGGTCCCTCATCCATTTCCTGCTGATGCTTTTTCAGTTTTTTGCAGTGCATAGTCTCCTGCGCATATGAATTGCAATGGCGGTAACTGAAATCCTGAACATATCAGTTTCCTTCATTGCACCCATAGTAACAACTGTGCTTTGAAGCCACACCCTCACCATAACAGTTAGCATGGCGGAGACACCTTCATTAAAAGTGGAGTTGGCCATACTTGCTGCTGTCTCAATCATGTCTTTCCCACAAAGACTGTTTTTGGACACCAAACCCATATAACGAAGTTGAGGCACTTGTCTGTATTTTGACTCCAGACCTCTCTCAATTTCTGCGACTAAAATTAAATGTATATTGTCTCACTAACATTTGTTCAAGTATTATAGATACAGTACACATTTATTTTAACTTTAGTGGCAGAAACATAACACATAATGAGAAAAACCTCCCCGACTTCCTTGCCAGAGTAATCCTTTGTAAGCTGCTCCCATGTCCTATCCAAAGCACATAGAACTTCTTATTGTGTTATGTTTCTTCCAATAAAGTAAAAACATTTTTTATTGGTAGGCTAAATTATTTTGATTATCACCAGTTTATCACACGTGAAGTAATTCTGCAAAAGTATAATATGTCACCCCTTGTCAAATCTTGTGTCTGATTCTTTTTCTGTCAATCTCTTTTTTTGTCTGTTACCTCTTTCTGTCCCCACACACAAAAACACAGTCCTTGACCTCAGAAACCGAGAGAGCAATGATCTCTTTGAATTCTCTCTTCAGAAGATACAGAAGAGCAAAGTCAACAGATGTGCTCCCCAAACACGGACCGTGACTTGTCAAATGAGTCATGTGACCGAGAGTCAAACCAAGTAAAAGTGCTTAAGACAGTCGCAACATTTTTAAACTCTTACCGATAATCTTTTTTTTCTTTCACATTTAGATCTGCAACAGTGGTGTCACCGAGCTGGGGAGCAATGTGTGGAGCTTGACTCAACGAAGAAACCGGTTTCCACACAGTTCTTTTAGCAAATGACTGGATAGGTTTGTGGACCAGGGTTGCTTGTGTGAATGTCCAACAACAGCCCTCTTGAGAATTGTACGAGGGCTCATTACTGTGGCTCTCCGTACTGTCCCCTGTGAATGTAAAGCATGTGATTGGTTCACTTCAGACCCCTGACACATCCACATGTTGTGTGCTCCATAGGCCTCTCAGTCACCGGGTTGCTGGCGTGAAAGGGCAAAAAAACACCACAGGCAGAAATAGGATTAATCCGGATTTGCAAATGCTCCGAGAGAATCCGTCTCTCTGAGCAGCCAATCTGGTTCTTTTACACCCACACCTCAATGTGACCTAACACTCTTACACCTAGCTAGGTCGGAAGCGCCTGCCCCACCAGAGGCTTGAACCCACAGCCATTGCGACGCAGTTTTAACAGTATTTTCAAAAATAATATTAATATTCATAATATTTGACATAAAGTTGTGCTCAAGGTTTGCATACCCTGGTAGAAATTGTAAACATTTGTCATTGATTTTGAAAATATGACCGATCATGCAAAACAACTGTCTTGTAGTGAAGGATAGTGATCATATCAAGCCATGTATTATTACATAGTTGTTTGGCTCCTTTCTAAATTATAATGATAACGGAAATCACCCAAATGAATGGCCCTGATCAAAAGTTTACATACCCTTGAATGTTTGGCCTTCTTACAAACACACAAGGTGACCCACACAGGTTGAAATGGCAATTAAAAGTTAATTTTCCACACCTTTGGCTTTTAAAATTTCAGTTAGTGTCTGTCAGTACAGTCAGTACTGTTGAATCACTGGTTAAGAAGTGGAAAATTCAGGGATCTCTTGATACCAAGCCAAGATCAGGTAGACCAAAACAGGTTTCAGCCACAACTGAAATGTCATCAGAAATGTTCAGGATACAAAGAAAAACCCACAGGTAACCTCAGGAGAAATACAGGCTGCTCTGGAACAAGATGGTGTGGTTATTTCAAGGAGCACAATATGATACATGAACAAAAATGAGCTGCATGGTCGAGTTGCCAGAAAGAAGCCTTTACTGGGCCAATGCCACAAAAAAGCCTGGTTACAATATGCAAACACCACCTTGACACCCCTCGCAGCTTCTGGCACACTATTTAGTTTTGGGGGAGTGTGAGCGCTAAAGGCACGGGACATCGTGTGAAAATTAATGGCAAGATAAATGCAGGATGCTATAAGAAAATACTGGCAGTCAATTTGCATTCTTCTGCACATGGGACGCTCTTGGACTTTCCAGCACAACAATGAACCTAAGCACAAGGCCAAATTGACCCTCCAGTGGTTACAGAAGAAAAGGTTGAAGGTTCTGGAGTGGCCATCACAGTCTCCTGACCTTAATATCATCAAGCCACTCAAGACGATCAAAGACTTTGCATGACCTGGAGGCATTTTGCAGATGAATGGGCAGCTATGACCCATGACCTCACAGACAACTATTACAAAGGACTGCATGCTGTCATTGATGCTAAAGGGGGCAATACACAGTATTAAGAACGAAGGGTATGCAGACTTTTGAATAGGGGTAATTTCATTTTTTATTTCGTGGAAAAAAACATGTATCCTTTCACCTACAGTACTGTGTCAAATTGGTGGCTTCAGATTGTGAAAGCCTTGAATTCATTTCTAAAATATGTTCTCTATAGGCTGTGCAGTCATGGGGTCATGAAACAGGAAGAATGAAAAGGCACTCCTAGAACCTCCTGGTAGGCACATGACAAGATAGGGATAAACCAACTGCTGCCCTTTTGACTTGCCTTTTAATAACGCCCAGCAATGAGAAAGTGCATGTGTGGCTGTAGTGGTATATTTTATTTTAAAGATACTTTTGAATTTAAACTCTTTTGTATAACATTTTCTAATGCATAACATATTTGGCACTCGCATCAACTTGTTTTTAAGACAAATAGCATTGTTGTCCATTTCAAAATTGCATACACAAAAGAAAGCCATGAGAATTAGAATGCCAACAGACTAGGTATTGTCTAAGACCACCCAATATGCATGTAATAATGTGGTTCTCAAAGCTCTAGTCTTCTGATGTTATCTCTGTCAGGTGATCTGGATACCGGCAACAGCCTTTAACACCAAGTGAATACTCAGATGCAGGCAGCATTGGAAGGCTGCATGACGGATCATTGGGTTGTTCTTTAGATATGTCCCTGAACAAGATTTATTCACACTTTAGGTATACTAGCATAAGTTGTGCTGTACTGTTGGATAACATGATTGACCCACAGTATAGGCTAAACAAGGGACCACCTAAGGTCCTTTCCCACAATACCAAAAGCTAAGGTGCACAAACAGGGTTGTGCATCACCAGCTTCTCATGTAATGTCATTCAATCAAATAGTCAGCTAACAGCAGGGACAGCAGGGATATGTTAATAGGTGTTAAGAGGTAGCCAGGAGATGGGACACATTTGCAGAGTCTTTGTACTATCCATATTTATTTAAAGGTTTTAAATGGAAACTTACTGGGATATTGAAAACAACCAAAAAACCAAGACCAGTTTAACTGGCCGGAACAGAGGCATATAGCACAAACAATAATCCACAAACAGTGGGCAAAAACATGGACCTGAAGTAGGCTCCCCAATTAGAGACAACAGACAACAGCTGTCTCTAACTGGGGAGCCCAAACATCACCATAGAGATGCCTAGAGGCACCTCTATGTGGCATGCCCTGGCTGTGAGCCCCGGGCACACAGCCAGGACGTGACAATAGGTTGTGCTTTAGGGGCGTTTTGTCACTGAATGTGGGTGCTTGGCGATTTGCTTAAAATATGTGTATATGTGCAAGTTATAACAAGTTGAACGGTCAATTAACAATATTCAAACTACGAAAACAGGGGGCAAAACACAAAGACCAAATCTAACAGAATAGGGTTTTTGAAGCACACATGACTACCCTGCGACTAAAGCATTATAGATCACTCACGTAGTGAATATGGATACAATGAACTACAGTTCCAGCCACAAAATGCATCATCATCAGGAAGCCAAAAGCATTCCGTTTAGTTAACCTGGGCTAAAGAAAAGATTTTGTGATCACACAGGCTTACATAGGCCTCATAACCAGGGATAAGCAGTATTTATGATAGATAGGATTTTGTCATTCGTATTTGATATGATTGATGAAAATGGCTTTATATTTTGCATGAAAATACTTTTTCTAGTATATAAATACTGTAAGATACTTTGGGAAAGGTCTAAATGATGGAATCATAAAAATGCTGCCTCTGATTGATGCCTACTCTGTTATTTGCCCAGACTTGAGATCCGAGGAGAAAATGATATCCCTGAAGTTTGATTGACCTAATGTACAGGCTATTCTTAGAAACAAATATGCTAATAATGAATACATAAATATATGAATTTCTAAAACTGCAATAAAAAAATAACAAATAACAGAATGTTTTTCTTACCATTCAACACATCAAAGCAGGACAATCGGTCTGTTGTTATTGTTGACGGCGAAGGCATTGATTATTGTCTGGAAATCCAGTGACCTGGCTCTCTGGGTGTTAATTGCCAGGAGGGCCAGGTACAGACAGGTACAGTCAAATTTGTTGTTACCCTAACAGCTCATAATATAAATAAATAATCATTCATTCTTCCTGAAAATTGATGAAATTAAAACCTACTGAATCATGTATACTTGCATGCCTTTGGTATGTCATAGAATAAAGAAAGAGAACTGTGAAAACAGATTAATAATTGCATATTCTACAAAGATATTCTAAAATGGCCCGGAAACATTTATTGGTACACCTTAGAAAAGATAGTAATTGGATTATAGTACTATTTTAAATTAATTTGTTTCTTAAATTTGTATCAAAAATGTCTCCAATCTTGTAATCATTCAGCCAAATAAAATTAAGTAAAGTAATCACTGTGCTGTTTGGTATCATTGTGAGCACCACACTAAACATGGACCAGAGAAAAAGGAAAATATTGCCCAAAAAAACAAATGATAGACAAGCATGGTCAAGGTAAAGGCTACATGAGCCTCTCCAAGCAGCTTGATGTTCCTGTGACGACAACTGCAAATAATATTAAGAAGTTCCTCGGACCCCACTGGGCATGGTCGCGAGACGAAAATCAACATCAGATTGATCAGAAGGATAGTGTGAATGTCAGAAAAAGAAGGAGTACTGCCCTGGAGGACTCAACTTTTGAAAGAAATTGGAATTAGCTAAAATCACAATGATAAGCAAAAACCCTTCTGGAAAAATGTCCTTAGGACAGACAAGTCCAAACTGGAGCTTTTTGGCAAGTCACATCAGCTTACATGTTCACAGGTGACAAAATGTATCTTTCAAAGAAAAGAACACCA
>JACXGK010001871.1:0-16955 GCA_016801125.1 Novumbra hubbsi
TGGACAAAGTGTGTTTGAGGGCTTATTGTGGAGTGTGTTTGAGGGCTTATTGTGGAGTGTGTTTGAGGGTTTATTGTGGAGTGTGTTTGAGGGCTTATTGTGGACAAAGTGTGTTTGAGGGCTTATTGTGGACAAAGTGTGTTTGAGGGCTTATTGTGGACAGAGTGTGTTTGAGGGCTTATTGTGGACAAAGTGTGTTTGAGGGCTTATTGTGGACAGAGTGTGTTTGAGTGCTTATTGTGAGGGATTATAGTAGGCAGGGTGTGTTTGAGGGATTATAGTAGACAGGGTGTGTTTGAGGGATTATAGTAGACAGGGTGTGTTTGAGGGATTATAGTAGGCAGGGTGTGTTTGAGGGATTATAGTAGGCAGGGTGTGTTTGAGGGATTATAGTAGACAGGGTGTGTTTGAGGGATTATAGTAGACAGGGTGTGTTTAAGGGGATTATAGTAGACAGGGTGTGTTTAAGGGGATTATAGTAGACAGGGTGTGTTTAAGGGGATTATAGTAGACAGGGTGTGTTTAAGGGGATTATAGTGCCCTAAAGTTCCTAAACCATATAAATTAGTTTGGGGAAAAGACCAGATCCAACCCCATTCCCTCCCTCTCCTCTCAGCAGCCTCAGGCTCCCTCTCTCCCTCATGCCACCCAACCCACCTGTTGGTAGGCCATGTTGAGCAGAAGATATCTCTCCGACCTCCTCATGGGCAGACATAGGCTGTAGAGGACGTGGACACAGCCCAGAAAAAAGCTCAGCAGCCCCAACGGTTTCCTGCTCTGCAGCCAGCCCTCTAGCCAGTGAGGGAACCTCCTGTACTTGGTCCCGTAGTACAGCTGATGCACCGCTGCTAGCTGTCCTGCCAGGTAGACCAGAGCTAGCAGCGTTATAGCCACCGCGGGCAGAGTCCTGTTGACCAGTTCTATTGGAATCTTGTAGAAGTCACTCTGGTTGCTCTTTACATACGGGTGGATGATGTCACGGAGGAAGGAGTAGACGAAGAAGAAGATGGAGAGAGCCACGGCGGCTAGCACAGGGCCTTTCCAGTCGGGGAAAAGACGCAGGGGCATGTTCTCGATCTCCCTGGAGGAGGAGAGCGCTCCCATGTCCACCGGGGTGAAGTTCAGCTGCCTGGTCAGTTCCATGATCTGCTGTCGGCCCTCCACGGAGTTACTGCAGATATACACCTGGAGGAGCGGTAAATGAAAGCAATAACCAACTAACGTAATCGGCAGATCAGTCGGTCAGACCGTAAGCAGATTTACACGGCAACACGCAAGTTTATTATTGCGAATGTGAGGTTACAGTGTTTGGCAAGAGCATCAGTGGTGTCTAAACGTATTACATCTGACAGAGCCTTATTTAAACTGCCTTAGGCATGACATCACACATTGGCAGCCATAGCAACTTACTAGTTGGCAGGGGGTTGTGTGTGTGTGAGAGAAATGTTTCAAATAACTCAGTGGGCAATACTATTAGTCTCTCAGGCGGGCACAGACCAAGGATGTTCAGGGTTTAGTAAGTTTGTCATTGGTAAATAAACAGTATGTCATAGAGATAAACCCCAGGTTTTTGTGACTGCAATGGGAGCTTCTCTTTTTGAGAAGAAGTATGACATCATTGTGCCATGAGGGTTATGACTGGTTTTAAGAGGTTAGTGGCCTGTCCATTCACCTCTTTGAATGGACAGGCCAATCAGTTAATGTCAACATCAATGTTTTGGCTGAGCTGACATTCACAAACCAATGCCAGGTGTGGAAGTACAACAAAAAAGTGTGACAGTTCAATTAACAGCTAAAAGCTGCCATTCCAACGATCCTGAACCCAATGTTGAGTTTTTATTTAGAGAACGCAGCCTACTTTGATTACCAATCTGTTATTACTGCATTGGCAGTCTGACACTAAAATACAAAAAAAATCAGGAACCAGGCTAGACGGAAAAAGTTTAAGGGACTTTGTTGGCTTCTAAAATCTGATTCAGTGTTCTGTGTCTGATCAAAGACAGCTATTAATTGACCCCTATTATGGCATGGATGCATGCTGAGATTTATACACATCAGGGCATTTAAAGGCAATCCCTGATTAGGTAGTGGTCATCTGGGATGGCCCCTTGGCAAAATCAGGAACATTGCCTTCAAACGCAGCAGTGCCAACAGCCAGCAGTCTACATCCTAGCCTTGGTCATTTTGTGTCTGGTATCCATTGGTAGTGCCTGATGTACGTGAAGCAGTGTTGGTCCATTCTTTGAGGTTATTATAACTCTCTCTAACTCTCCCACCAAATGCAACCACGAGCCATGGGTCACTCCCTTCACCAAACACCACTCCCCCACCAAACATCACCCCCAGCCAAGGGCCACTCCCTTCACCAAACGCCACTCCAAACAAAGGGCTAGTCCCCCACCACACACCACCCCCAGCCAAGGGCCACTCCCTTCACCAAACGCCACTCCAAACCAAGGGCTAGTCCCCCACCAAACATCACCCCCAGCCAAACGCCACTGCCTTCACCAAACGCCACTCCAAACCAAGGGCTAGTCCCCCACCAAACATCACCCCCAGCCAAACGCCACTCCCTTCACCAAACGCCACTCCAAACCAAGGGCTAGTCCCCAACCAAACATCATCCCCAGCCAAGGGCCACTCCCTTCACCAAACGCCACTCCAAACCAATGGCTAGTCCCCAACCAAACATCATCCCCAGCCAAGGGCCACTCCCTTCACCAAACGCCACTCCCAACCAATGGCTAGTCCCCCACCACACACCACCCCCAGCCAAGAGTATTGGGATTCAGCTTTAATACAGCCTTTCCTGTTAATTTAAACACTCATAGTTAATAACTAAACCAAACTGTACACATTCATATTTGATAGATTTATGTTAAAACATTTGTTCAGATTGCCAAATCGAAATACTTTTTCTATTTGCAATAGGGAGAAATATGGTATTTTTGACACAGGACTTATCTTCCATCTTACCTGTCTGCTAGCGTCTTTGGGCCCCGATTGCATTGCCCAGGCTGATATAACATTAAAGCCCTTCACCACCGTTGAGTCCGGGAGTAATGAAGCCAGGTACTCGGCATTGGACTCGGGGTACTGATTCACACGCCTGTTGTTGCTCACGTCCACCAGAACCTGAGAGAACAAAGCTAAAGCTGTAGAAGAACAATTCTTTCTTGTCTGTTATGATGATCAAGGAAGTCTCGTTTCTCATTACACACACGCTGACAAACCTTTCCTGCCAGCAGATGCTTGAGATCCCAGAGAACAGAATAATGCTCCCGACGGATTGCGAGGAAAACCACGGCCGCTTTCCCCACGGCGTCTTCGTGGTGGGTCACATCAACGACGTGGGGGAAGAACTCTGAAGCCCGTTTGGGTTGACGGCTCCCCACCACCACGTGAAAGCCACAGCGGAGCAGACGGATGGCCAGGCACTTGGAGAAGTCACCCGAGCCCAAAATGGCCACAGAGGGCTTGGGGACGAGACCGCGAGGAGGAGGGTCCCCCGGGCCGTTCTTCATCCCACCGTTGGGGAGGAACATGGAAGGGTGGGAGGTGTTGGTGTTGGCCGGGCTGCTGCAGCCACTACCCAGCATGGAGATGGTATCCATTCTCGGACCTCAGGCTCCAGCTTCTGTCATTAAAGCCAACGTCTTAGGTTCTAGGATAGGGGATGGAGTTAGGGGGTTTGGAATGGCGCTGTGGTTCGGGGATGATGGTTGTGGTTGTCACCAGTTGCCACAGCTCAAATGCAGTTGGCCCACCAATGGGACCAAACAGACGAGTTCAGTTAATTATAAAGACACGCCTACTTGAACAATAAAATAATGATGCATATGGTTTATGGTAGTTGTTAGATATGATGAAGAATCAAAACATCCGAAATATTTGTCAAATCCATTATGATTTTTCTATGGCGGTGGATCTCTGCCGTTCAAGTCAGTTTGACTTCCAATGTCCAAGGGTACATTTCTGGATACATTGCAAACATAGACTTTAAGATTTTAAGGCAAAACTTGTTCACTTCTAGATCTTCCAGAATTGATAAAATCTAGACTATGTATATACGTCTATAGACCGTTTCTGTATGAGGGAACAGCTAAAAATACCATATTGTGTTCACCCACCACATCAATCATTAAAGTAGAGAAATCAGAGTTATGATCATTGAAAAAGGAGGGGCACAAAGTACACAAGGGATGCCAATAACTGTGAATAACTGGCTCTAACCAGTATAGAAAGAGGAGTGGGAGGCCCCTGCGCACAACTGGGCAAGAGAACAAAAACATTAAAGTGTCTGGTTTGAAAAAAAGATGCCTCTCAGGTCCAACTGGCAAATTTAAATAAAAATTAGGATGATGCAAAGCAGGAGGAGGGTATTATTAAATATTAAATTATCAAACTTCCTGTAATATAGACTAAATACATTTGTGATAGCTCATTAAATCTCGAGTGGGGGAATGATCAACGTGTCCAATGTTTGCAAAAACATTTGAATTGCTGATATTCTGAAAAGCATCAATTCAGAATGTATATGCTTGTCCAATAGATCTCGCGAGGTCCCGCAAATTAATATATTTATTTAAAACGTTTAATTGAATACAACTACCACTTGTTCAAGCTCAACTGTGACAGTCCACGTTATAATTTTTTTTAGGGGGTCAACCTTGTTTTATCTTTAAATTCGAGAATTTGATTGGACAATGAGTATGAGTGTGGAGACAGGCAGCCAGATGAGCGGCCTTGATCCTACATAAACTGAAATTATTCACCTTACATTCTATAGAGAAACGTACTTGTCCGATAGAAGTTGTCATTACAAATACAAAATGCACGACCCCCATGGAAGGTCGCAGTTTTAAACACCAAACCCCAGAAAATGCAAGCCATTTTAGTATTGACATGTTTTAATTTTTTGGAGCTGTTGACCCAATTATGTGGCAAGAAAATCCCGCTAACAAATAGGTTTTTATCTCCACGTTTGATCTCAACTCGATTAAGTAT
Source organism: Novumbra hubbsi (assembly GCA_016801125.1). Taxonomy (NCBI): domain Eukaryota; kingdom Metazoa; phylum Chordata; class Actinopteri; order Esociformes; family Umbridae; genus Novumbra; species Novumbra hubbsi. The sequence goes on from JACXGK010001871.1 coordinate 5,008, forward strand.
ACTCGAATAAATACTACATACGCTCATGTCTAACCACCTAAAGATCATACTGAACAATACCACAACTATTGTCTGATTTATGTAAGATTATTAAGATTATTTTCTCATTGTGTTACAAAAGTATATTATGAAGTAAAATCCAATACATATCTTATACAACATCGAAAGCAATGTTTATAACGATTGTGAAAGCCTCGGTGTTTTTAGGTTACAGAACATCAGTGTCAGTGTATAATGCTAAATTGTCAGTTAAAATATTTGAAGGGCACAGATCTGTCATAATATGCCCTTTGGGGACTTGCAACATATTTGCGTCAAATGCGCGATTTAACCTGTAGAGCTATTATTTTCTTACCGTCACAATTTCCCATATCTTCAAACAATCCTAACATTTAAAAAAATCCTATTAAAATGAATGTTGTTCGAGAGAAAAAGTATCCCGCCATTGGTTTAGAAATTATGACTCATCCCAATACAGATTGTCAGTGCAGAATAACAAGACCTCATATCGCAGATTATTTATTTGGCTTCAGACTGCATTACAAAATATGGTTACATACTATGCATATGTAAAATATAGCTCATTGCTGTATGTACATACACCGTAGTCGGCATATCAAGTGTAAATTGCAAGGTTACCTTTCATGGAGCTAGTAAGGACATCACAGCACGAAAAACCAAGCTAAGCAGCCACCGGTCGTACCGACTCCCCTCCCTCTCTTTCTGGGGCGGATCTGGCTGTGACTTGGCAACGCAGCGTTGCCTCGTATATAGATACGGAGCAGATACCCCTCATGGAGTCAGAGCACGTTCCAGGCACTAGCATGACACAATCCGCGGAGAGGAGCTGCACCACATGGCAGAAACGCACGTAGCGCTGAGCTCGTTCCCATCTGAACGTCGTACGGAATTCATAGTAGGAACTCTGTCAAACCTTTTCCTCAACTCTCACATCTGCAGTGGTCAGTTATCCACACTGCTTCTGCCAAATTGCCTTTCTTTTTCATCTTGCATGTCGACCCTAGTATTCAAAAGGTCATGCTGGAGTACTGCAAACATTTCTGTGACTTCAGTCTTTTCTGAAACCTCCTTCTCCTTACTGATCACTGAACACTGTGTTCAACTAAAGTTCAAGAGGGTGACTTTCCTGATGCATTGTAGTGGATGCATTGTAGTATGTTTCAATAACTTGGTTAAAAATCATGATTAAAAGGCATGCTTTCAATGTTTAGAAATTGGTCTATATTGGCATAATAATAAACAGAGACATCCACCACAGCATATTTACTCTCATATTACATCAAATTCAACTACGCAGAAGCAGAATGAAACAACAATAAAGTGCTCCAGCAACATAAAACACAAGTGTCAGTGTACAGCCAGACACAGACACATTCATCACAGTTGACTCAAGAAACAAATCACTCTAGTTCAAAATGAGTCAGTGCACTCATTTAGAAATGTTTAAAGGGTGACACAAAAAAAGATTTAATCAATGTCAATATCAAACTGTTGTGATGGCAGTAAAACACCTCGTCTTTAAGGAGTCACCTTTAACTGAATGTTGAAACACATACTGTTCTTAATGAGTTGACATTTATTGTTGACATTTCAATGCAATACTTCATTGTGGTTGGAAATTAGATTCCAGTAAGTGCAGGAACACATAAACTAGACAGCTGAAAACAAAAACACAGTAAGCTTTGAAAGCCTTAAGAAAAACGAATTATTATTTTTAAATGTCTCAAGCAAAACCTACTTATAGTACTGCTACATGTTATAATGAGAGGTTGGGTGTGTGCAAATATACAATACAATTAACCTTGGTTTTATATTGATCAGTTCAGTAATTGTAGAGTAAACCGCAGAGTCCCTCACACATATAAACAGGAAGTGAAACATCTGTATCACATGCCGACCAGAGGACGTGTGCAGTGGACAACATAAGCTGCCTAAGCAGCACTGACTCTTGGAGGTCCTCAAGACCAATACTTCTGGTCAACACAGTGTGTCAACCCGTACTGCCGCTTCCTAGAGACAGCCTTTCTAAGGGCTCCGGAACACCATCAACCAGAGAGTCCTCTTGCCTTTCCTTTAGGAGACGAGAGCTCCTCCCCACCACCGTCCTCTTGGTCAAGGCCTCTCCCAGCCCGAGGAATCCGCTCCAGTCTCCGGTTGAGGCAGGGCAGTAGCAGCAGGGCCTTGACCAATAGGACGGTGGTGGGGAGGAGCGAGGCAAGGATGAAGGATGGGGGGGTATACCACACAAAGTGCTTAGGCTCCACCCACTTCTTCCAGCCATAGACCAGAGCGTGGGATGTACACACGACCAGGGCCAAGTATCCCAGACTCCTCTGCAAAAACGGGCAAACAAGAAAACAGGTGAACATTAGCCACAAAAGGGAAGGGATAAAACAGCAGACAGGCAGACGCACGCGCCAACAGGACACAATGGATTATTGAAGAAGCCATGGGTACATTCAGTTGTACAGTCCAGATGCCCGGGGCCCTAACCCAAACAGAGATCAATACACAGTGGAACGAAAACAGACCACTTAAAGCATCGACAAACAAAAAGGCCGACAGGACGTAAGCCAAATAATTCTATTTCATATAGACACCTGCATCCAGACGAACTCTCTCCAGTTCAGGGTGTCGGCGACGGACGGTAGCGAGGAGACGGCTAATACTGCCAGAAGACCCAGGCCCATGATACCCAGGGAAACATACACCTCCATGCGCCACACGTCATCCGCTACCCATGAGTCCTCCTGGTTCCGCTGGACCTAACGGGAGGACACAAGAACAAATGGTCACATTTTCCTGTCACTCAACTAACTTAAGAAAACAAAATAATTCCTTCGGCAAATAAATATGTGCAAATCACACGTCCAGTTAACAGCTAAATCTAACAAGAATGGCTGATTTTAAACTGGCACACTGACAAGCAAAAACCTTGAACATGTAATATCAAGCTTCCTTTGAATAGGACATGTTATTAAGGGCATGTGATTCGTACTGTGAAAAGTAAACAAGCATCTTGTGGCTGTACACTTTACTTTGGCCAACACACCACAACCAAAAGCTGAAACCAGCACTTCACATGTAATAGTTTTACAGGGTGATGAAGTTATATACCAATAAATGTCCTTAAAAAAAACAAGCTGCCTTTTGGTTTTTTCATTTACAGAAAAAAGCTTCAGGTATGCAGTGGTTACCTACCTGTTGGTAAGCCCAGTTGAGCAGCTTGTATCTGTAGGAACGTCTCATAGGGTAACAGAGGCTGTAGAAAGCATGCAGTACTGCTAGGAAAAAGGATAGCAGGCCTAGTTGTTTCCTCATAGACATCCACCTCTCCAGCCAGACAGGGAAAGGCCTGTACTTGGTACCTGATGGGGAGATGTGTTTGTGTGTGTGTGCACATGAGAGAATATTTGTGAAAAGGAGAGAGAGTTGGAATAGTCGTTTTTCAACAAAACAAATCATTTGACCCACTGTCAGGCTACGATAGGCTTATAGTTCTCTGGGTAAAGAGGTTTTTGCATGGTGGATCACAGTCAATATTGTATCATGCTGCCACATCCATTTTATTTGGCTGTCATCTTGCATACTAATGCCTCCCATTGGCTGCTTCATGTTTGTAAACAAGTGGGAAATGGAAAATCACTATGTAAAAGGGATCATGGCTTCATTACAACAACAGCAACAAATGTAGCTGAAAAAAGTTTTGTACCCTGTAACATCTACAAACATTGCACCCAGGAAAGCGAAGTCCTATAAATAAACTGCAAGGCTTCAATTGACACAATGAGACACTATATTGAGGTTACGATTCCAGGCAGGGGAACAGACCTTTCTGCTGGGAAAGCCCACATGGAGTGTGTGAATACTGGCCTGTGTGTCTATGTGCCCAGATACCCGTAGTTAAAAAAATATAAACACAATTTGAACCACATTTTAACAATCTATTTATTTTTGCTTTGGTCCTAAACAAATCAAAAGCACCAGTCAAACTTTTGCCCACACCAAGTAATTCAAGAGTACTATTGAGTTTCACTATTTTGAAACATTGTGAAAAAAAGTGACAACATCAAAATTATGAAATGACACACATACAATAATTTTCCTGTGACTACAAAAACCTTCCTCCATTCTGGTATGTTTGTGTAACCTACCTCTCTGCAGCTGGAGCAGGACAGCCAATACTCCAGGCAGATAGACTAGAGCCAGCAGAGATATGGCCGTCCATGGCAGAGACTTATTCACCACCAGTATGGGGATCTTATAGAAGTCCCTCCTTCCCTGAGACACAAAAGGCTGCAGCACGTCCCTCATAAATGTGTACAGGAAAGTCAGCGTCATCAAGATGCCAGTCAGTTTGAGGGGTACGTGCCACTTGGGGAAGAGGGGCATCTCCTCTAAACAAACACTGGGGGGAACCTCAAACTCCTCCACGGCAAAGTAGACCAGCAGGTGGCGATGTTCAGCCCCGGACAGCACCAAAGCCTTATGGTCCTGTGCATGCTTCAGGGACAGTGGTACCACATGAAATGTTGGCCGACATACAAATAAAGTACTGCGATGGAGCTGCCTTTTCCTGGTGGCTATTTTATGAATGCTTCACATTCAGTTCAGTCACAAGCAATTAAAATGCATATAGCTGTGTGTGTGTGTGTGTGTGTGTGTTACCTGGTCGGCCAAGTGTGGTTGGTCCTCTTGGCTCATTATAACCAGTTCATTCAATGTGTCTTGATCCTCCACAATCTGTGAATCAGTGTGACTTGTGTCCATCACTACAAAGGCACCGTAGACTCGATTCTGAAAAACAGCCTGATTCAACAGACAACAATGATATCATTATACAGGCACCCAAGTTTTAAAACACTGCAATTATACATCTGGAAATCCTTAAGATCCACTAAATTATAGTATGCTTAGTATAGATGTTTAGGCATCTACATAACCATATCCTTCTGTTCTAACTTTAACACCCTGGGTTAATACCCAAGATGGAATGTGAAGAACTTCTGATCTGAGGGGAGAATCAACATGACTTGGTTTTCATTCTGTCACATTAGAACACTAATCCCAATAAGGATTAAAGGACACTCTGTAAAACTTAGAATTGGGCACATTTTATTTGGCAGCTAGGCCTATGTTCATTTAGTGTAGCTTGGGATGCCTATTGAAACTTTCAAAACGTTACCGTTTTTTATCTCTATTTCTTATATATCTCGATATTTTTATTTAAAGTGTATACAAGTTCAACCTTACATCATGCAACCTATATTATATTTTTGTTTAAAAAAAACAAGCCCAAACAACATTGGCAGGAACAAACAATAACACACGATAACGTCTTATGTCCAAATATTGTGAATGTCATGTCATTGACTTACTCAACTGCCTGTCTCTCTGTACAAATATTTATCAAGCCGACCCACGCTTCCACGGAAGTTGACGGGAAACGGAAACTTCGCCGTGCGTGAACAACTATTGCCACGTGGATGACACGGGGGTTATTTAAATTAAAAAGAGTAGGGTCCCGTTTCAAGTCCACGGCCCGATCACAACTCGATAATCCTTTCCGTGTGGTTGGTTCAGCACACAACATTCAATTGGTTTAGCTATGCGAATACTACCGCAGACCCGCCCCCAAATTTGGTTTTCGCCCAGCCTATGAGCGTTCCACCTATTCTTGGCCGGAGGTGTGTTATAGAATACGCCCCTTCCAGGTCCAACCGAAAATCCGTGTCAGAAATCAGACATCATAGAGATTTTTCTAAACCTCTCCGACTTAATCATTGATTATAGAATTGTAGATGCCCCATATCCGCATATACAATAGACATACCGTTTACCGCATGCTCTGTCTAATATAAGTTTTTGTTTTTGTGTAGATACGTTGATAGGCCTACAAAAATAGGTATACATACTGTTCTGTTGCAAATCAAAGAAAATCGTCCACTCTCAAAAACGTTCTAGTATTTAACATTACATTGCTTACTATTGAATTTCCTACTATTCTAAACAACTATTTTTATTTCTTTAAAAACATTCCTCCAGTCAAATATTGAACCTTGAACATAAATACCTGTAATGTGCTATGATGCCTTTTATGTATGGTCATTAAAAACACATTTCACACTTTCACACTGATGCTTTTATTTTAGTGACTCTTAGTTTTTTTCAACACGGCACATTGTGACCAAAAGTATCTTTTGCGAATGAGCCTTGCTTTGACACAACATATATACGCAGCTACATTATCTAAGCATTTAGTACAAAACACAAATATCGGAAACAGAACACAAATCAAAAGACACAAACCACTCTTATTTTCCTCTATCAATCTCTATGGTATGTCCACTGCTCTGTAAAATGTGACTGACTTTTTTTTCTAAATGTAATTGAGTTTAAGCAGTTTCCTTCCCACGTAATGCACATGACCAACCTGAGGGTTTCTAACTTTCATCCCAAAACAGCCTCACAGTTTTGTTCTTGGTGATGTAAATGGGTTAGTAGGACACTGCTTAAAAAAAGGGATATTTTTCCAAGATGCATTTGATGTGTTGGATCCTTGCTGTGGCTTTAGTTTTGGGGACCTCACATGTCAACTTCTCTTCAGCGGGTCCTTTCCATGCACAATGCAGAGTAGAATGGTAAGTAATAGTTTCACCATCTTTAGACTATGATATATATATATATATATATATATAGAGAGAGAGAGAGACTAATGTTGCTATTGTTTACAACTGTAGCCTGTTTATTGACCTCACATTGTACTGTATTTAATGCGTCATTGGTGCTGATGGGTGTTTTTGTTGTAGATGCTGTTTTATGCTTTCACTATTAACGGAACAACACGTGACCCACGGACTGGCCAAACTCTAATGTGCATTCCACCAATGACTAAAAATAGCCTATTATTGCATTCGGTGTACATGGTTCCAAATAAACATGTTGATGTATCACAACCACATCTGGATTCAATTAGCAATTTCACAATCGTTCTGGTAAACATGACCATATTTGTCCATGAGATGGCGTCCGTGATCTGGACTCACTGTGGAAAATCTTAGTATTGATTAGCCACGGCCATACAGGCTTCTCAAGAAGACAGGATTTTGAAGGATGGCCCCACAAGACTTGCAAGGGGCCTTGTAATTGATGTGTTTTTATGTTCTGGGTCCAACTGTAGGTACTTTAGTGTTCCCTGTAAAGAGGTCTTCGAGGGCCTAGTCACCCAGATCAAAAAGTGGAGGACTATGTCCAGCTGTGCCATGGGGGGACAGAAGTGTCTGTACAAGGTATAGTGTGTGCCAGTTCATAATGTATAGGGATATAATTAAGTAACACACTTTGCCTATAAAATATTACAGAAAGTTGAGTAAACAAAAGATAAAAAATAATGCAAATATTTCAAATGTTATGTTATTAGCTCTGAACAGTGAATAATAACAACGAATGGTGCAAGTATTATTAGCACGGAAAAGTAAATGTACGTTAGGTTTACAATGTGCAGAATTATCGGCATATGTTTGGAAAGGCTGTGAAAAACACCCCAAAAATCTAATTAATCTAACCTTTTTGTAATTGAAAATTGTAAAAAGTAAATTTTCCATTGAAAAGTAATTAATTTATTAAAAAATAAAAACATCACTTAGTATGCAGTACCTTTGCCAAAATAACAGCTCAGCTTTCTCCAATAAGTTGGAACTACACTTATAAAGGGATTTGAGACCAATGCTTCATACAGGCATTCTCCAGATCCTTCCATTCCTCATCTCTCCCCTATTCAGCTCACCCAATCCATTGCCAACGTAGATAAGGTCAAGGGACTGTGATGGCCATTGCAGGTGTTTGAGGTTTTACGGTCAGTAACCACTTTTGTGTGCATTTTGAGGTATGTTTTGGATCGTTGTTCTGCTGTAAGATTCATCAACAACCTAATTTGAGCCTCCTGGTAGAGGCAACAATCTTTGGGAACATGATGGAGTCATTGTTATCTTGTATCCTAATAAGGTTTCCTTTGGAAGTAAAACAGTCCCATAACATTACAGAACCACCACCATAGTTCACAGTTATGCGTGACTCACCAGAAAAGAAGGGAAGTTGATCTGTGTGTTTCATTTGGCAGCTCAGAAGGCCTATCTTGTGTCATTTCTCAGATTGTTTACCACCTTGTTAGAGTTAAATCTCTCACTCTTGTTCCCCAGCTCCAGGCATCCGCTAGCCACTTCATAGCAGCCAAACACACCACACCGTTTAAGAAGTCTGTGGATGACATCACCTTTCGCCTGGCCTCATCCCTGTTTCCCGGCTACTGTCATGTCTCGGTACGACTCATGTTGTCTTTGAACTAACTAGCTGTACTAGTTCACATCCTCGTCCAAAACATAAACCGGATGAAAGTGAAAATCACGGTTGTAGATTTCTGCTTGTGAAATGAACAAATTCTAGAGTTGTTGTATGGTTTGCACACTGATACCCAGGTACGATGATAGTTACTGCTACAACAAATACACTAACCAGAGTTATTTGCTCTCTTTTTTAATCATCCATCTACCAATTTCTTACAATTTGTTATCTGTCTCACTCTTTCTCTCTTGTACTCTCGATCACTCCTTCTACCCTTCTCTCTTTCACTCTCTCTCTCTTTCTTAATCTCTGCAGGCCATGTCTGTCTCAGAGAACTGGTATTGCATTAAAGATCATGGCACCAACTACTGCAACCTCTACAATCTCATGGAAGGTGAGATGGTAACTTTCCGGCCGATCATTTGCCATGAACTTAATGATTTCCCAACTACATAGTCCTTTACAGTATCATCGTCATTTGTAATCCAATTTGTACATATCCCCCTGGCCTCATCCCAATATCCTGTTCATGTATTTTAACCTAGGACCCTAATCTAAGGCAGTGCACTAAATCAACAACCAGTTGCCAATTGTGACACAACTGCTTATTTTTTTACTACTTGTGTCTGGAACAGGAAGTGGACTTATAGACGCCCCGGGCTACAAAGAGATCACCAATGACTTCCTGTGTACCCAGCACTCCTCAGCTAACTGCACAGTGTACTGATTTGTTATTCATGTCTCTTTTCCTTCGCGTTATGATTAAACGTTCAATTAAAATCGCTGTTATTAAGTACAGAATAGTCCACCAGCCAACTTAACAATGTAGTCTAAACTTAGAAAGAAAGAGTGGGAATGGGAAGGAACCGTTGAAGAAAAAGTTTGATCAGTAAGGTCCATCTTGCTGTCTCAAGCTGGTCTAAAATGTGTTGTAAATATAGCTCTCCTTTTTGAGGTGAGTCGTGGTCTGAGGAGGGGCATCATTCTTTTTGACACCTAAACCAGTTTTTCTCTTACAAGCAATGGGCTAAAAAACCACAGCGAGGGATGTGAATTGCAGGGTAGGTTTTATTAGGACAGCAATATGCTCAGCTGGGCTTTGCCATCCATCACAGAATGGGTTTTCAGAGTACTGCTAAAAGACACATTGCCACGGGCATCAATGTCTACAACTGCCTCCCAAATGTCCTCCTATTCCCTCGATAGTGCACAAGCTTTGACAAAGACCAAATTGGGTTCTGGTCTAAAATCATGCACAATAAAGGGGGCGGGGTGTTGTTTGGGAAGTAGTCAATTACAATTCCCAGTAACTTTTATCTCTGGTCAACAGGTGGCAGTGTCTTCAAGCTCCTCGTTATGGTTAAGTGGTTATAGTTCCTGAAATTACTTATTCAACCACAGCCAGCGGAGGTGTTTGGATTTCACAATGAATATAGATGGTGGATTAAGAAGAGAGCAACCATTCCATTAAGACATAGATCTTTTCCCAGCACCCATATTTCACAGCTTAACCTTAAAAGTGGGAAGATATATTTGGCTTAAAGCGCAGCTCTGATTTCTGTAGAAGTGCAATATAACAAAGAGATGTGGTGCCTAAAGAAATCTACTAGTTGTTTTCTTTTTTTAACAGGGAATGTGTTATCTAATGTAATAAATGAATTGATATTGCACTTTAACAAACACTTACAGTATAGTCATACCAGGACTTGTGGAAATAGGGATAGTTGTCATGGAACTGACAAAATGGGCTTTGAGAGATCATTTTTAATTGACAGTTTTATGTTCATCTGACAGTTGGCTCCTTCCTCTCATCCATCCGAATGGGAATGAATTCGGTTCCACTTCATTTCATTCAGTCCAGTTTAATAGATGCTTATTTAACAAGTATGTTGTTACACATATAAATGCTGTTATGCATGGCCAAACATTTATACTTCATGCATTTTCTGGATGAAGGATGTTCTTGGACAACCTGAGCTGTCAGTATTTTGGAGTGAACCTATGTTATGTACATGGGTGCATACATATGTGCCTTTCCCTTTCTTTAAACGGATCTCTATGGTTAGAAAGGGCAAACCATTACAGCAATTCTCCATCCCTGTGCACGAAATAGTGTTGAATTCCATCCTACAAGTAAAAAAGTAGCCTGTAATCGTACTTTTATGTTCAGTCTCCCCATTAAAAGAGACCCTATCAAGCTATCAAAATCCTCCCCAATACTAATGAGTGTCCCTGGGGGCCTCGTGGGCTGTCAGGGGCCTCATAGCAACAGACAAAGTCCTGAGTTAGACTGTGGCCTAAATCAGTCCCTCCAGAATTCCGAGCAGATTTTTTTTGTAATACCTGCTTGGTTTTGCTTTGGATATCATGCCCTCATTTTGGTACCTTTTGTGAAAATACAAGCAATGACTAGACGGTTTAATAGAGACATAGCAGTGATCTGTCAGATATGCAAGCCTAAAAAGGTTGATTTTAAACGAACATCATGGAGAGACACATTAGTGCTGTTTAAACATTAGTGCCTTACTTTTAATCATCTGGGCCCTAATCAGTAGGGCACTACAAAGGCAGACATTTTTTATACACTTTGGGACCGGGCCTAAACTGGCAGGGGGGCCAAGTAATCACACGCCATGTATTAAGAAGCACAACAGGAACATCACATTACAAACCGGCCTGGAGAGTAAATTATCTAAGCAGGATATCAAGGACAAACAGCTCATCCTCTATCCAGAAAGGAACTGACCTGGTAATCCTTATCTCTTTTGGAATTTTCCGAAGGGTACATTTCCATGTTGGTTATACTTTTCCAAACAAAGTTGCTGATGATGTGCAAAACAATAACCCAGTGTTTTATTAAAAATTTTACAAAAACCACAATGTTGCAACTGAGAAAAGTTTGAAAAGAGGACATGCCAATTTGGATTTGAGGCCTGCAGCAGGTTTAAAAAAAGCTGGGACAGACGCATGTTCACCACTGTATTGTATTAACAACATTCTTTAAGTGTCTGGGAACTGAGGAGACCAATTACTGTAGTTTTGAAAGTTACATTTATTCCCATTCTTGCTTCATTTAAGATTTCAGTTGTTCAACAGATCAGGGTCTCCTTTGTCATATTTCTCATTTTATAATGTGCCAAATGTTTTTAATGAGTGACAGGTCTGGACTGCAGGCAGGCCAGTTTAGCACCCAGACTCTTTTACTACAGAGCCATGCTGTTGTAATACGTGAAGAATGTGGTTTGGCCTTGTCTTGCTGAAACATGGAAGGCCTTCCCAGAAAAGATTGTTGTTTGGATGGCACAATATCTTCCAAAACCGTTATATATATTGGTCTGCAATATTAATGGTACCTTCAAAGATGTGAAAGTCACCCATGCCATGTGCACTAATGCACCACCATACCATCAAGTATGCTGGATGGTCCCTCTCCTATTTAGTCTGGAGGAAGCGGTGTCCATGAGTCCACTACATAACTGTGTCTGTTTTCAACGCAGTGCCACCTGAGGGCCAGAAGATCATAGCCATCTAATAGTGATTTTAGGTCCCTTGAATACAGTAATTCTCTACATTTTTTAATTTGATGT
>JACXGK010001871.1:17055-54223 GCA_016801125.1 Novumbra hubbsi
ATAGGCAATCCGTCAAATAGGTTTTATTTCACCTATATACTTGTGGTAGTGCCACAACGTCGTCGTTGTAGTGGGCAAAATAAGATGGCAGTGAAACACAGTCACTGAATTAGAGCATGTACCGATGGTCAACAGTTAGACAATAACGAACGCAGAGACAAGACACATGAGGGATTATATACACAGGTAATGAGCAACATGTGCAGGGAATCAGGGAGGGATGCGTTCACAGGACATGGGGAACAGGACAAACATGAACGGTGGTGCCTAGAAGGCCGGCGACGTCGAACGCCGGGGGGCTACGCGGACAGGGGAGTGGCCGCCAGTAGGCGGAGACGTGACAGATGTTATGTACTGTAGATGATGAGATCCCCAAACTCTTTGCATTTTTACGTTAAGAGACCTTATTCTTTCATTTAAAAAATTTAAATTAATTAAAATTAATTACTTTGGTGTGGTGAACCCACATGATCACACATGATCTTTAAACACTGAATCATGTTACTGATCTGTTGCCAATTGATCTAATTTGTTGGGTTATGTTCCACCAGGTTTAGTTTTTGAGCCTTATAACTTTTTGAAATGTGTTGCTGGTATCAAATCCAAAGTGGGCATGTATTCTTCAAGACACAATAAAATATCTCTATTTTAACAATTGATATGTTGTACTATTTTGTATTGAGAATGGGGTTTAATGATTGGCACATCATTGCATTTTGGTTTTATTTACATTTTACGCAGTATCCTAACTTCTTTGTAGAATCTATTAAATCTATTACAATTCACAATTAACCATGATATACTAATGCATCCATTACATTTTACATTATAAAATTACATTACTGTCACAAACCATCGGGCCAAAATAGTTGGCCTAAGGACCTAACATGAATTAAACGCAGTTCCAATAACATATAACCATTTACACATTCGCAAAGGAGTCCACGAAGTGGACATATTTCCCCGTCCGATAGAGTAAGGCCGGTTCCCTGTGAGGAAGACGCCAGAGTGGATCCATCACTCCGGTTCCAGGGCTCTCATTAGTTGTGACAGAACATGAGCTCCGTGGATGAGTGGAGAACGGACCCGGTACGGTTCTAGGGTGTGAGGGAGGGTTCCATGACCATGTGACCCAGTCACTAGCGCTGAGGATCACCCCCGCTTCAGATCACCACATTCGCAGTCCGTCGGCACGCATGACTGTGTGGGTGTCTGGGTGCGTGTGTTGGCGTGAGCACAACCAGAAGTGCACATGCGAATACCTAACAGAAATGAATCTCTCGTGGAGATCTTACTGGTGTGAGTGAATTCTATTATATCACTGTCCCGAACCGCTCCTTTGTAGAACCACTATCTACACGGGATGTCCTTGGAGCGTCCGATGCTAGACAAGCAGTGTTGTGGGGCTGTCTTCTTTTGTGTCAACAGAGGGAATTCCCCTTGGGGTGTAGCTAGAAAGAAACCTATGCTTAACAGCCTTTAAGCTCTTTTGGGGATTTTACACACACACACACACACACAGCGGCACTTTACAGGAAGATGTCTTCTCTGTATCTGTAATGACCTTTGATTAGGGTTTATTGACCTTCAGTGCTCACCTGTTGTTGTTTATAGATTATAGATAAATCTGTCTCATCATTTTGGATTATAGACAAGTTCGTTTTACATAATTATTGGCCGGCTAAATATACAACATTTTTATATTCCATACCCACCAAAACAATTACTAAATTAAGCTCCACTCATACGTGTAAAAACAGATTGGAAGACACTTACACATAAGAGCCAGAGCTAGACCTTTTTCAATTACTCTTCATTTCCATATTAGAAGTGCTTGTATGAAAATCTAATTCAAACCAAACATCTAGTCATTTAGGTCAGTCATTGATTTATGTCCTCTTAAATGTAACCCGAGCAATGGGAGGATGCCCTTCTCAATGGGTTACAGGTATACACCACATGGGTAGACACTGTTGAGATCACAGCAGTTCCATATTAGAATGCACCACAGCACTCTAGAACCCTGAGTGTTCCATGTCTGTTTGTCGTGTCCCATCCTTCATTTAGCGCGGGGATTGCCTAGGCAGTGATTCCTCCTGTCCCCATCTGCGCTATCTTTAATGAAATACCTATTTCACATGATTTCATTTAGCCAGTACGCTAATGGCTAGGGAAGTAATAATTACATTCAAATATTAATCTGGGCCCAAAGGACAAAGTGATGAATCAAACACATGCGCTCTTGTCCAACATGGCCTTTCGTCATCATTTTATCGCTATCTGTCGGACCTGACGAATTAGAATGATAAATAATTGTAGGGCTTGGTTGAAGCTGAGATTCGAAACACACTGTGGGAAAGGGTGTGAAAATGGGGGGACAGAGATAGGGAACCATTTGTTAACCCCAGGCCACGTGTTGGTGTGTGTAGCTGTGTGGTTCTGGGGGTTGTTTTTGTAAGAGCTATAGTGTTTATGGGGGACCAGGGCTCCCCTTAAAAAGAGTAAACACGGGATAATATGGAAAATATCACATGCTGTGGCATGGATCCACGAAACAACCAAGCTGGGATCCGTTTCTATTAACATACTATGTCCCAGGTCACATATCATATGCTGTAAAGATATTAAGGGGACCAATGCCAGCAGTGAGTAGTCCTCATCGTTGACTAATAGGGCCAGAATAATGTGCTGGTCTGTATCAGATCACTTTGTGGTTGGCAAGATGAATGTCTTCTTTGCGTCGATAAAACCAGGACTGAGCCTAAGTCCAGATTTAAGTCAAAACTGTTAGCCTTTCAATCATTAAGCCAAACCATGCAAAAATTAACACCTATTTTAAAACACATCATTTTAAAAATGGAACTGTTACTCTTTGTAACACTGACCTTACCATGAACAAATCAATACACAATTGTTTTAAAGTGTAATTCATTTTTATTTTTATAATAGGATATACTTTTCCAAATACACAAAATTAGTTCCCAAAGCTACGATTCAGGATTATTTCCTTTTCCGCTATTATATAAGAAATGCCCAAATAATATTACCATAAATTACATTCACTAATTCTCTGTCTCTGAATTGGTTAATTTATTAATTTTGAAATGTTATGCTGCATTTAAAGTCCCAGATGACTGTTCACTTACACTCGATAACTGGTTTGCACAATGACGGCAGCTGATTTAATATATGTTTGTCCCAAGCTGCCAAGGAATTCATTTATGGTGATGTCTGTGGGTTTTTGAACATAATTCCCTGCCAGAACATCTCATTCCCATAAGATGTTTTTGAATATAAATGTAAATATGTTCTTTTTCATATTTCATTTGACTTGTTTTCAGGATCTTAATACAGGGACTTTAGATTAAGTATTCACTTAATTTATAGATATTTGAATGAATAAATGTTTTGGGAAGGCTGAAATATGTGTCATGTGCTTTTTTTCAACCTGTTGATGTCTCTAGAATTTGATTGTGGTCCATCTGTGTTATATACAGTTGATTGGACATGATTGTGAAAGGAACACATCTGTCTATATAAAGTTGCACCCTTCATAATGCATGTTGGAGCAAAAAAACAAAGTCTAAAAAGGTCTTAAAGAAGATTTGTGGAAGATTATAAAAAAATGCTATATAACATTGGACTCCATCATTGTGAATTAGAAGAAGTGAAGAATAACCAAGACTGTTCCCGGAGCTGCCGGCCTGGGGTCAGAGAGATGACCTGGGCCGGGGGACTCTTGGAGTAGCAGTGCTGATCCAGAATCAGGATTCATCTGGCCTCTGTCACCTCATTCAATATGATCTAAAAGGCAAAACTGATCCTACATCATCACTGCAACTTAGATACAAACGCCACCCAAGGCTTATCAGCTTCCCTGATCTCAGTTGTAGTCAACATTCCTCCGCCAGTCGAGATCAGAGACAGGGGGACTCATTATTGCAGCCCAGCATTACCCAGGAGACACTGCATCACTGCTGCCGAATGCCAGGACCAAACAGTACTCCAAAACAACGACCTGTCAGTCGCCACAGCGTTCTAACCCCCCCGCCCCAGTCAATAACTGTCCAGGCGAATTTAAGGCGGATAAAATCAATTATGACTGTACTGGTTGTTGTGTAGTCTGTTTTACTCACAATTAAATCCATGTGTTGTTTACCACAGCTTAGTGATCAATACCACCCAGAGGGCTACTGGACTAAAGGGGGCTTTTGACACCTAATTACTATTACGTGAGTCTGATTATTTTCCCGTAAATGGACAGAAACACACAAGATCCTTCTTGATTCACTTTAACTATGAGAGCTTGTTTGTTATTATGGCTATGGAAGAGTTCCAACTTATTGACTCGCATGCAGCCTACTAAAGATTTCTACTTGCAATTACCATGGTGTGCTGCTTTCGTTCCGATTCAGGTTCAGGCTCTCAACATTCACGTTTATTTAGATCATATCAACCTCAAAACCCCAAATAATACTACAAATCAGTCAGCATTCCATGGCTTCATGGTCCCACTTACCTCACACCTGATCTTTCCCCTGGGGTAGTTGCACCTCAAACAAATAAGGAAACAGGAACTGCAGTCAACCAATGAAATCACAGGATCCGTTAGGTTTTTCATACAGTCAAGGCTCACACCGCATCAGGTTTGTATGATGATTTCAGATAACTATGGTAATCATGGTTGTCCCGAGCGCCTGGGATCTGAGCTGAGGGAGGGGACAGGTCCGAAAGGGCTCCGGCTCCATCCTTTCACCTCTGAATGCTCACTCACCCCCAGCAGCGGTTGCCTCGAGGTCCAGCGGCCATCCCTCAGTTTCCCTTCCGAGACACAGCGCTATCAATCACCGGCCACCGTGGGCGTGAATACCCTAACACCCTAACATGTATTCTCTAGGCCTTGGGATCACTCAGAAGGAGTTTGGAAATGATTGCATCTCTGCGATGTCAGTGCGGAAAGGTTGAGGAAGCGGAGCGTTGGGTGGATGGGAGGAAGAGGGATGGAGAGGTGAAGCGATGATAGGTTGGCTGGGAAAACCTAGGTGAAGGTTGGATGTTCGTCCAGGGAGGATTGGAGGATTGGAAGGTATGAATGTAAAGAGCAAGGGGTGAATAAAAGGGATGAATTGCTGCTGTCTCGAGGAGTCCTGGGTCCAGTGCATCACTCCAGACCCTTGGTAATACGGGGGCCTTGTTCAGGTCCACTTTAATTAGGTGGGTCAGGTGTCCTGGACTGCATGTGTCCCCTGGTCCTCTCGGGTCAGGATGGTCGGAAACACAGATGACAGGAAATGAGATTGCTCCACGGTTCCTGATGGACCTGTGTCGACGACTACAGGACAGATCTTTTATCTTACATTTCTCAATGGATGCTGGGTTTTTATCTAAACCAATGTCGACCCGTTCAAACTTGATGATAACACGTACCCTTTTCTACATTCATTCGTTTGTTGTAGAAAATGAAAGACACGTTATGATCAGATTATTACATTTTCCAAACATAATCTGGAAGTTTCCTGGACAACGGTAAATATGTTGTCACATTGGTTTGAGTTCAGATTCAATTTCTAATGGATTACGTACATCTTTTTTTGTCATCAATTCATTCATCAAACCCTGAAATCTAAAAGCAAAAACACTTTTTTAAATGTTTGCCAATTTCTAGAAATTTCTAACTTGGAAAATCACATATGCATACTACTTAAACATCTTATGTACAAATATTCAGATCTCAGTTCATGACACACCGAATGGAGCTCAGATGTGTGCTGCATCCTATGATTATTGTGCGAACTGCAAACACTCTTCTTAGATCTCCGTCAAGCAAAGGTAAATAACCTTTTGTCAGGGAGGTGTCCAAGAGCCCAATGTTCGCTCAATATGAGCGTCAGTTTCTCAGCAGCACTCCATCAAATAATCTTGATGGTAGAGTAAAAGGCTTATCACAGGCAACCTGAAGGACTCTGAAAACATGAGGAAAAACCTTCCTGACTAGTCTTTCCTCAAACTAGCGAGGTGGATAGAGCATCATCGGAGCCCCAGAGTCAGGGACCGGGAGGCTAGGTAGGAATGGGCCGAGAAAATTACAGAGAGGTCCTTCAAGAAATTCTGACGCCATCCTGATCCAGACCCTTTCGGCGTGGCGACGACCCCAAACATACAGCTATGACTTTGTGCGGTATCTTAGGGTGCTTGGCATAAAGGAATGGCAAAAAAAAAGACATTGAAGCAATTCTAAATACAGTCTAAATAAAAAAATATACTACAAAATCTTGAAAATGTTCTGAAGGCTCTGTTTGTGTTGTGAACTAGACTTGAGACTGACCTGGTGTTTTGAACTTGTCAGGAACAGCGCCAATCTGACCGGATGACAAAGCCTCCGCCTCTTGGTCCAGGCATGTGACAGTACGCGTTGAGTAGCGTCAGGATTAACAGGATGTTCTCAACCCCAGCAGTAAGCGGCATGGTGTGTGTGACCTCATCAGTCAGTCTCTAATTGCTGTGATTTTCTCAGGTTTGATTGGACATCTGCCACTCCCTCGCAGAGCCAGTCCCGGCCCATTAATCACACACGAATACCTGTCACTGCAGGAGGATGCGCTCGTCCAACAACCCTCTGACAGCCAAGGTCCGGACCACCAAGGAAAAATAAGCAAAAGAAGGAACAGGCATGCTTTATACTGTATTCCCTAAATAGGGAATACCCAATAGGGAACAGGTGTAAGACACAGGGGGGTTAATAATGAAGGGACCAGGCTGCGTTCACCAACGAAAACGAGAACAAACTGAAGCCAAGAGGTAACAAACACATAAACGAGATTGTCCGAAGAAAGTGGGACGACACAGAACGTTACAGGTTCATCTTTTGGGTGACAGTCACAAGGTCAAAATCGGTTTGACCTTGGTGATAAGGTCTTATCTTATATGGAAGACACCTAGTATGTGGAGAGCACACACTTTGACGGCTTCTTATCATATATGATATTCAAGTAAGGTGGCATTGTATCCCAACTTGTAGTGACTTTTGTGTATCCATGCCACTAATGTCAAACCATCAAACTCACCTGGACTGCTTTACTCTGCCTGGAAGATGCCCCAAATGTCACCCCATCAAACTCATCAGAAGACTGCCATCTCTTCATAGAAGCAATGAGTTATGAAGTCCCTTACACATGGTAAATATTACCTCCACCTAACCCAATAAGCCCTCTGGACAAATGCTAGCTTAGTAAGAGCATCAGGGCTTTAAATGTTGGCCATAAAGAAGAGATGGAGGGAGAGAGGGGGGGAAGCGGAGGTGGAGAACGGAGGGAGAGAATGGAGAAGATGGAATATTACAGTGGAGACGTGACAATTCCTCTGGCCCAGCAACTGGGAGGGAGCGAAAGTGAGGCAGGGTCTGTATTTTCAGATTTATGACTCGTCCGTTAAATCGGGGGTTTTAAATTAGGCCGTGGTCAGAGAGTGATGAGTGTGTGACATTTATTGGAGCCTGGGGATCCGGGTAAACTGCCAGTGAAGAGGGCGGCAGCGCCCGGTGCCTCGTTCGGCGCTCGACTGTTGAAGGTTATGTTGAAGTCCGCGTCATTAAGGAGACAGACCACTGTCAGGAAACATAACCTCCTCGGGTTCTCCTCCTCTTCTCCCCACGGCCGGAAACAGGTGGAGATCCGTCAGCCGCCGGGGGGGGAGACCCTTTTATGGAGGAATAAAAGGGTGAAGCTCTCGGCCCGTCACTGTGTCACACGTCGAGGCAGCTCTCCCTCGGCGACGGTTCGTCTCTCAGGGGGCCGTCCGACCGGCGGGGCCGCACGCGGAGAGGCGTCGCTTTCGTCGCGGCGGCACGCGGACTGGCCTCAGGCGAGGATGACGGCGTCTGTGTGAGGAGGAAAGAGGGTGCGTGGGTCTTCAGCTCAACTAGACAGGTGACAAACGGTTAACACGCCGCCCGGATCCTCCGCCGAACCCCTTAACACCGTACGAGCGCCCGGAACGATCCCGCTGTTTGTTGAACAGGAAGGAGTGTCCAGGCGAGCGAGAGCAGGGATATCAGCCAGGAGCCGATCACGTTAATTATTCAATATCGGAAAGCCAATTTTCTCTTCGATCTGACCTTTACTTGGTGGATCACATCAGCCAGTCTGTGTACACTGATTACATCCTCGCTGCCACTGTTTGTATAGCCTTTAATGTCCCCATTGCCAATGCCTACCTGTTCACCCACTCTGTGTATTAAAAGACACCCTCTCACAGGGAGCAAATAGACATTGGATATTAAAATATAATATAGAGCGTTGGGTAGGGTGAATATCAAGATTATGGCTTTATCGATGCACACATGTTGTGTGTTATGGCTTCAATGGCCAACATTATAACATTAGTTGGGTTGATAAAAATCCCTACGGTCTGACAAGGTAACGGAGGGAGAGGAGCACGAGAATGTCAGAATGGTAGAGAGAGTGACTGAGAAAGAAATAGAGAGAGAGAAAATGAGAATGTAAAAACAACATAGAATACCTCTTAGTGCAGTCAGTTGTAGAGTGATATTGGATTTAGTGACCTTCGAAATTGGAGGATGAGGCGTCTTTCTCAGTTTACCATTTTGGTTGGAAATGAGTTTGGCCCGAACAGGTTATATTAAATGTCCACAAACCGTTCTGGAGAAATCAAGACCATGCCAACTTAAAATCTAGTTTATAAAGGCTGCACTCTTATTGCATTTTGTCAATTCTATTTAGCTCGGAAACGCATACTCCTCGTTAGTATGTCCGTGAGACAAAAAGACCAAGAGAGCGATACGGAGGGAGAGAGGAGAATAGAGAGATGGGAAGAAGAAGAGAAGATGAAGATTGAGCTACAAAAGGGAAACATTGCTGCATCGATTGATCGGGAGGTGATAGCCCACCGTAAGCAGCGCCAGAGTGCTCGGTCCCATAGCTGAGCGACCGGGGCCATTTGTCACCTTAAAGCTCATTAATCACCGAATCGAGTGTTGAGGGGAGCTGTTCTGTCTGGAGACTGGGGACTAAGCAAGCAGGGCCACCGCATCCATCCAGAAACTGAGCCGAAGCACCCAGGGGCCAGGATCGGAGGCAAGGCTGTGAGAGGAGCCGCGCGGATCTGGGCCGGAGACCGGGCCTCAGAGTGGGCAATGTCTGACGGTTTTGGACTGCATTTCATAGGCCCGTCTGCGTTTTGCCTCTACTTCACTTTGACTGCTTAACGCGGACTGCGATGTCCCTGTAAACGACCATCGTTGACACATTTACTCCACTTTACCGGGCGTTTTTGTTCGTGCAATGCCTCCTGAAGCTTCCCTCTGGGCAAAACAGCTTGTCCACTGTATCTATGACAAAACGGCTCTGGTTTTAGTGTAGTGCATTTCCCTTTATGTGTCCCCTTTTCTCTGTGTTCTTGTTCTGTTTAAATGGCAGCCGAGTACACCACCAGCAGTGTTGACTGGTCCCCCTGGCCTCATCTCAGAGACGGAGCACCGTTCTGGAGCTTTATTAGGGAAACAAGTTATCGAGCCAGAGCAAAGAGCTCTCACCAGCAGGGGCTATTAGACCAACACACTAGATTGGGCTCTGTCTGCCAAATGTGTTTGGAAAAAAATTCTGTCTGCTCGGTTTCCTTTCATTTCCTGGCTTTCTTGCGTTCTTTTTATGGCATACTATTCAATTGACTTTTATTAAATAGGGTCCAGAGAGCATGCAATGCAACGGCGCGTCGCTGACTTTTGAGTGAGCGGTACAAAGAGGGCGGTGGGTCTAACGGAGGACGGTATCACACCTCGCCATCGCTAGCCTCTCCGAAGAGCAAATGTTAGAGCTAAAAGGAGGAGTACCGGCCAACTGAGCTATCTTTGGGGTGGATCTCGGCAGTGACACTCTTCTCGGCTGCGCTATAGAAAGATACCGACACAATGAAGTGTCTAGCTAACCTTAGCGTACAATAGGCCCAGAGGCTATCCGGTCGGCCATCTCTGAGTCTTTGGTTCGGTCTGCAAACGAAGAAGTGGATCCACCAGGGAGGCAAAGAGTGTGACAGGTCTCTGTCAGAGATGAAAAGTGCAGGGCCTTAAAGAGATACAGGGATGTGGAAGGGTGCAAAGGGCCAGTATCTAGATACGATCTCAGTAGTATGGGGATTGAGTGGGTGTGTGACAAGTGTTGACTCTACAATGCGCGCGTGAGGAAGGAAAGATTTGGGCAGTGGCATTTGAAAGGATGGAATACGTTACCTCCGAGAATCACGTAGAACCCTTTTAAGTTCCACATAGAACTTATTCCTAAGAACACGGTGGAAAGAGGTCTATATGGAAACCGGGGGGGGGGTTCTACCTGGAACTAAAAGGGAGAGAGATAGCTCGTCAAGGGGTTCATAATTATTCCGGAGCCTAACTTTCTGAGAGTTCAGAAGCCAATCAACATATTGGTAGGCATGTTTTCCCATTAAGTTGTGAACATCGAATCCAGTGTTGTGAACATCAAACCCCCTGCTAGAGGTCTGGGTCACAGGTCAGGGGTAGCTAGACAACGGTTTGTGACAACAGAGAGCAGCCTTTACACACCAATAGTTGGCTCCACAAGTGAACCTTAGTGAAATCTTATTTGGATTTATCACACCGTAAAGCATTTTCTAGTAAGATGGAATCTGCTCACCTTTGTGGCATCCGGCAGGTTTTCTTCTGGACCATTCGTGTCTAATTGATGCCTTACCATCTCTTTTCCACCCTGTCACAGAGGGTTTATAGGGCCTGTAAAACAGGAGACATGGTGACACAAATGGGATGCAGTACAAACGTCTGTCAGGAAGACAGACAGGGGGCCGCTGGATGGGCTGTTCCCTGACAAGGCACACTATCTCAGATGACAGCCCAGACGATTAAAATCCATGGACGTTCTCTTGTGTTTTCATTCTTCAATTTTTACGCTGACGTTTTCCCAGGCACTTTGGTGGTAAAGCCCTTGGTTGAGTACTTATTTTTGTTGTTCTTCATTCTGACTAACGGCCTCAGTTGTGTCCACCAAATGGGCCCCCCAATTCCCTTTATGCTTCACTATTTACCAGAGCAAAGAAAATAATCTGGTTAAAAGCAGCGCCCCATTCAGGGAATATTGTACCATTTGTAAAAAAGACAATATTTCAGGGGATATTAAAAGACGTAAAAAAAACAACTCTGAACATACAGGCCACAGCTTTATTCTGCTGTCTGTCGCTGATCAATCATGCACACCGCTAGCAATTGAATATCTGTAGGTTTTGTATGAAAAGTTGACTATTGTCTAACTTTGTAATCATCCATACTTTTTTCATATACAGACTAAAGAGGGAAAAGTTGCCTTGTGTGTCTTCAATTCAGTTGTAAACTGTAAACAAGGCCCAGAGACCCAGTGCCAGAGACCCAGGGCCAGAGACCCAGGGCCAGAGACCCAGGGCCAGAGACCCAGTGCCAGAGACCCAGTGCCAGAGACCCAGGGCCAGAGACCCAGACCGGGCCAGTAGAGACTAGAAACATCCATCTTCAGCATCTGTGGCACAGGTTTTTTAATGAATCGCCTGTGAATCTGCTTTGTCTACCAAAAGGGATCACATCTAATTGTGGTTCAAATTAAAGACCTTAATGAAACTAACCCCAGAGCCCATTCATCACCACTAACCAGAGAACTGTACGCCGTTTAGTACAAAGAGACATTATTTGCATCCCAAATGCTAACAGTGTCTTGAAGGGCTGTGGTCTAAATGATTGCGCTATGTAGGGGATAGGGGGTGATTTGGGAACAATTCAGAGGAAGGCAGAGGAAGAGGAAGGACAAGTTCTAAGGACATTTTTATTTTTCAAGTTGAAGATTCCAGCTTTCTTTGACCAATAAAATTGTGTAATTTGGTTTTGGTCAAAGGGGTTATTATTATTTGTGGTCATATCTTATCAGACATAGTCACAGTGGGACATAACGCTGCAGACTGAAACACCATCAATCACAAACACGGTCTCTCTCTGAGTCTCTGACACAAACACACACGCGTTGACATAATACACACTCGCGTAAACGCACACAATTTCTTTTCATAATAGGTCCCTGAAAAATAACGGCAGCTTCTGATGAAATGAAGAGAGGGTTGATGACAGTAGGTGCCAGAATGTGCTGGAGGATAAAAGCTTGCGAGGTGCCAGGGAATCGGGGTGTGGGGTTTAGGCGGGGGGGGGGCAACACATCAGCCCTTCAGTGAGACAGATATGAATGCTGTCGCTGTGGTGACTGTGGCTGTGCTCTGGCTCCAGAACCTGACAGTTGGGACTGATGACTCTGCTGCGAGACGTCCAGGAGAAAGTGGTTTAAGAGGCACCCACAGATGACAGACACCTCCCTAATGGGACCAGCCAATGAGATTAGACTTTATTGTCTGGATGAAGCCCGGGCTGTAATTCAGTTTGAAGAGAATAGAGGTCCTTGCCATCACCCTGGGAAAGTTCACACTCGGCAATCTGGACCAATAACACACCAGGGCAGGAGGAAGGGAGGAGGAAAGAAAAAGATTAACAGTAGGAGGGTGAACTTGTTCTCAGTAAAACGAGCTTGGTCTCACAGGCTGTTGTTGCATGACGGTAGAACCGGGTGTACAGGCACAGTGTCTGGAAACGGCTGTGGTTTGGCAAGAATTTTGAGAGACAAAGCTTTGTTTTACAAATCAAAGTTGTAATAATTAAGATTCTACACTCGCTGACACTCCTTGTATTGAAGATGTTTGCAAAATTGTTTTTTTTTTATGTTTGAAGAACTTTCACCTTCATGGGGGATTTTCAGTTCTTGTTTTGTCGTTCTGTGATGCCCATGAGTCATTGGCCATTGAAATAATCTGACACAGATGGTTGCTTACATGGGCCTTATGGGCAGAGATGATGAATCACTGTTTGCTTTTAAAGGGGACTTGTTGGTGACAAAGTAATAAAACAACATCTACAGTACAGGTAACTACTTGCAAAAACTTCTGAAGGATTAAAACCAGGCATTGAACATGACTTGCTGTTGTTGCATTAGGCCGGCCATGACAAATGACGTTAACTCTTGAAGATCATATCTCTTTTTGAAGTTGAAAGGGAACAGGGATTGGGCCCTAGTGAAAGTTTTGGGGATTGGACTTGATCAATAGCAATGAATGAGATGTGGAGAAACAGTGCATATAAACTGGTTAGGGAGTAAACATACGCATAACCACTAGAGGGAGTAGAGAGTATCCGTTTATGACATATCAAATTAAAGTACAAATACATTATCAGTCCCTCTTAAGAAACAAAGCAACACATAAACAGTATTCATGTCTGCGTGCAGTGGTCTCAAAAATATCCACACAGACCCTATTGGCTACAGTAGAAGTTTCAGCGCCTTTCAGATTGTTCTGTGACCAGACCAATTTTTTGACGATTAATCCACCTCTCAATCCAAGCCTTTGTCCTTCAATATTCTTCTCACTGTCTTCAGGTAGTCAGGGTCTGGATAGTGCTCACTGCATTAAAAGAAGATTCAAAATGCATGGATTTATTTCTGTATACAGATTAAAATGTGATTTTGATAAAACACTTGGTTATACTGTCTACATAGTAGTGCATAATACTGAATAAAAATAATACATTTTGCAAATGTATCTCTTAAATCTTTTGATCATCCATAACACACACATCACCTGTCTCTTCCGTTATCCGGGGAGGTTTTATGGGGTATATCTGCCCATGTGACCATACCACTTCCATTCTCATTGATTGCTATAGTGAAGATCAATTTCTGCTTGAAGGCTTTTTGCAACAGCATCAGGATCTTCCTCCCCTCACGGTTGTCAGGTAAATAAGCCAAGGTTTTTAGCCCCAAATATGGTTGTCCTGGATGCGGATGCCTTGCCTTAAAAACAGGGTCTGATTTAGAACAATTTGGATTCATATAGCATAGTAGTAGTAGTAGTATCTGGTATGAACAGTGCCATGGTATGAACAATTAATTTGGGTCCCCTACTCCTGTTGGTAGGGGGCTCCTAGCAGTAAGAGGTTCCCTAGCAGTTGGAGGCCCCCTAGCATTCAGGGGCCATAAGTGACCACATATGTTGTATATGCCTGGAGCCAGCCATGGTTATGGTACCTCTAAAATAGCAGACGCCAGATTACAGTACCATACACTGTGATCATTTAATTTGTTTAGTCGAGGTCTGAATTTACGACTGACATTTTGTTATAACGACTGACATTTAGTCACAACCAAACTGCAATAGATTGCACCTTGAAGACATGTTGCCACAATATGCAGTTCTCCCCCAAAAAGGAACACGTTTGGAAACAGAGCCAGGGAAAATGTATCCAGAACATCAATGTAGATCTTTCCAACCTTGTCCATAGACTGCTTATAGGAAAAGGAAAACAATATTAAGAGTGATGTTGGTCCCTTATGAACGCTAGTGAGTTAAGTGTTGCAAAGAATATAAAATAATCTGATGAACACACAGCTTTATCCTCTGATCTATGCTCTGGTCTGGACAATTCCAGATGCATTCAGATGCACTCTGGCTCTGTCTACATAAAATCGTAGGCAAGCTTATTTATATTTGATTCAGTTTTTGGCAATAAGAAAGACACATTACGCAAATTCACAAAAGAGAACATCTCTCATGGCACAGGGAAAAATTGCCTTCAACAAAACATCTCTGCCATCAAGGGAAGCCCGTAAACGTTTTCTGTTTGTGAAGTGGGGTTTTCTCCAACCAACTAGAGCCAACCTGGACAACATTAATTCGGGTGCTTCTCTGTCTCTCTCAGTTTCTCATGACTGGCCAAACCTGATACACAACATCCTCACAGCATGGAATGTCATCGGTGCTAGATGTTTTCTATTTTTCTCAGAACACAGAAGTGAAACAAGCTTAAAATACACTTTGAGGAAACGTGAAGGCATTCTTCATACAAGGCAAGGCAGACAGACTCGAAACTCGACATTGAATACTGAACTGTAGCTATAGTTTGATAGAGTACAGTTCATTTATCAGGATTGCTATCAGGCTGTATCTATGGTATACTCAATAGCATCAAAATGTTAAGGACCAAATCATTTTGGTTTAATGCCAACTAACTGTTTGTTCTCCATCAGCAAACACATAAGAGAGCTGTATGGTGTTGTCCGCTGGGTATCCGGGAAGTTCTCTGTGTAGGATCACCGATGTCATCTGGCCCTCTGGCTGGTTACCTTCTGACACCCCAGGGTAGCTCCCCTGTACCTCTACTTTAGCTGGGGGCAGTCACACCAAACCAAGACAAAAGGTCAGAGTTCATTCTTTAGGAAAATAAAACAGGATTAGAGGAATGAGGAAGAAAGACGTATGAGGGAGAAAGAGCGATGTGGAAATCGAGTGTACCTTGGTCTATAGGGCTTTTGGGTCCATGACCGTCCAGGTACCTGTTGCAGTGCATTTTCTCTTGTTGAGCACCCATACTGGCAGGGCTGAGACTGAATGAAGACAACACATCTTTCGGTATGATTTCAAATCACTAAACAGGCATCCATCCAAAATAAAGTGCGTATCCGAGAACATCTAATAGCCCAGTGTTACTACACGGCTCATTGGACGAGGTGAATGAACAATTCTGGGCTTTGCTCAGTGGCAAAACCTGAGATTGTTAATCCTGTCAACAATAATCCTTAAAAAATGACACCCAATTCTTGCATTTTCAGGGTAAACGTGTAAACAAAACCAAACTGTATTAAGTCTGATGGTTATCCGATGGTTATCTGATGGTTATCTAGTGGTTATTGCCAAGATGTGTAAAAATGGATTCCCACACGCTTACCTTTGTGAACGTCTCCACGGCTTCGTCAGTCCCGGCCCGAGGCCTCTGTGGAAAGGTCCAATGTCCTTGTGTAGTCCGTCTGTTCTCCTGTAGCTCAGAACACGTTCATTTGCTTCATCCTAAAAACCATCGGGGACCGGGTCAGAGAATGTCAGTCTCCTCTAGCAAGCTTCCGCCTGGGTAATTTGTGACCAAGCGGTTTGTGACAGAAATGCTGGCTGTCCTGTCGAATGTATGTGTGGGTGTGGCAAGAGCTGCAATTGTTATGTGTATGTATTTGAGGTTCTTGCTTGTTCTGCGTCAGCACAAAAGGAGGTGTGGCGTTGTTACAAAGTAACAAAAGTACAAAGGCATTGTTGGAATGTACCGACCATACCGGTATCTCAGTGCCAGTATCTGTGTCATACTACTGACATCCCTGTAACGTGATACTACTGGGATGTTGTTGATGCCTAAGGCAACAGTGGACATATTACAGTGCTACATATTTTCGACACGTGTTAATGGTGTTTCGGGAGGTGTCAACCAATGGTTGAGTCCTGACTGACAAATGAATGGTTCGGCAATGCCAGTGATATCCACGGACTTCCCTCCCTCTCTCCCTTGTTTGGAGCATGAACACCGGTGTGTTTTATTTACCGCTGATTCCTACTTAGGCTCCTCCTTTCGTAGTACATTGTTTTGGTTATTATTAGTTTCAGTTTCGTAATATTTTAGACCTTTTTTTTTTTAAGTGACCCTAAACTTGAATGGTAGTGTCTGGAGATGGTGAATAGATGAATTGATGGATGGATAAATGGGTGGATAGATTAATATATGATAGATGGATGGATGAATGGGTAGATAGATGAATAGATAGATGGATAAATGGGTGGATAGATGAATAGATGGGTGGATGGTTGAATAGTGGCCCGGCACAACTGGAGTAGAATTGTTACCGGAGTGGTGATGCTTTGAGTTCCTTTTATTACAGGAGCTTCCTAAAACTTTTGTTCTTGTTGGTGCTTTCCGTCAATATAACTACGTCTTCCCAACGGTCTCTGGCTCCTTTCATTCTCTTCTTCTTGATCCTCCCTATCTTTAAAACTGTATGCCCGTATAACAGTCAGAGAGTAAGTGCACTCTTCCATTTTCACTCAGTGGAAAAATATGAAAAGACATTGTGTGGCTGTCAAATAATTTATTTTCCTAAGGTTAAGAGGGTTTGGTCGGTCAGTTGCCAACTGGAAGGTTCATTTGATAGCAGGCACACAACAAGGCACACACGCAGGCAGACAGACGGGCAGGCAGACAAACAGGCAGTCACGTAAATATACAGTACATCATGGCGGCAATGATTGTGGATGAACAGGTAGATGAACATTGCTAATGAAACACTTAGACTCCCTCGATGAGCGTTGAAGATTATGTAAATAATACATGGTAATAGATTCAGACTCAGAGCTCACCCTTCTTATATGCTTACTTACCAGCTGAACTTAGGGCTCTGATCAAAACAAACACACTTCTTGAAGTGCCATTGGGATGCATGGCTGAGGGCCTCTGGGGATCACTTTCTCAAATGGCCTTTCATCAATTGAGTTTCCCAGCCGCCCACCTTAAGGCTATCCTGTTACTCAGGGTTAGAGCAATTTAAAGTCTAGGTAAAAATACATTCTCTTTTGGGGAATGTCTAACCCCTTGGTGACTTTGCCTCACAGCCCGGGGGTAAGGGGCAATGTTAGTGTACACTGCAAAGACAGATTACAGTAAGGCTGCACTAAAATTACACACACACATACGCAGACCTTAGGACACTCGAACACACACCAACAATCCCGGAATATAAATGCTATATAGCGACAGACACACAAAGCTAAATGGCATTTAGGGAAAACATACAGACACATAGGAATGCAGAGAGATGCAAGCCAACCTTTTTATCGTACCACTGCTGATTCTAGAGGTACACTGATCAGATCTCATTAACATTTGGAAGAAATTAATGATTCATGATTAGCTCTACTAAGTATAATCAAGGACTCTAAAGATTCTCAGAGTGATGAAGGGAGGGGGTAAATACATGAATAAAACAAATGTTTTCACCGCAGTTGGGGGCGTCCTTGCAAGACAAGGGTTTGAATCCCTTTCACAGATTATCCCAGGGCCAGCAACGTCCCGCTTTTGGGTCAAATATGGTTCACTTGCCTCCTTGTGTTGTAGCAAGTCCTTGTGGCAACTTGGCTCCTTGTGCGTTGTAGCAACTCCTTGTGAGCTCAGCGAAGGTAGAAGATCAGACAACTCCAGGCCTAGTTTTCATGGCCCTGTTAAAAGTCGACTGGCATGCGAGGCAAGAGCACCATTTTGGTCACACATCCCTGACAGACCCAGGATGTGTTTTTGTTACCTCGGCCCAGGTGGCACTGCAGTTCCTGTGTAGTGTGCTCATTTGATCAGGGCAAACGGATTTGGTCCAAACTAGTGCACTACATAAAGATTATGGCAGTGAATAGTGTTTGTCCCTCCTGACAGTTTGGAATTGAGAACATACTTTTAGTCACAATCAATCATGCAAACACTGTCCCAAATACACATGGTACACATGGAACGTCAACCTACCTTTATTGAAGTGCACATGTGTGCATAATGAAATCTCTTGCTCAACGCACAATTGTTTTAAAGTCCACCACAAAACATGACTTGGATTGTCGTCTTCAGTTGCCCTGCATAATCTTGAGTGACTCAGACATAGTCACGTCCCATGACACGCCAGTACTAGAAAGTTTAACCAACGACGTAGCAGGTTGATCGAGTCTGCTGTCTGATCTAAAATGAATGTTTTGTAGCAATTACTGTGGCCTTTGTGTTTCTCTGATTGCTCGGCCACATTAGCGGCGGGTAGATATGGTTGTCCTTGTTCAATTGGCTTGGACTTGGTCTCAACAATGTTCCAATCAGCCAGGACATTGCAGAATAGCCCGGGTGACTCATTCTCTGTGGCTTTTAGAAGACTACAAAGACGACAGACTTTTCAAATTGAAAGCAGTACTAACCCTATAGTTTGGTTTGCTTACATGTAATGAAATTAACTGTAGATGGCTCAATTCCCCCAGTAAAATACAGAAACACTTGAATTTTTTTGTTGTTGAAGAAATTAAGAAATGTAACATTGTGCATACATTTCATATATTTTATGTTAATACCATATTAACAAACAAACAGAGCAGCTGAGTTTGATGGTTGTGTAAGTGATCTTGCAGACAGAGGCAGATATCAGGCCCTATTATTTACATGAATAAGCAGTAAGAGATTTAATTAAAATGCAGTAAGACAGTTCAGTTCTTCAGATTTTGTCTTTCTAACAGATGCTAGAATGGATAATAGTCATTATTTTGTAAATTATTTCAGATTAACCCTCTCTATCTTAATTGGTCAGGTTTTAAGATGTTTCACTAAACTAAGACCACGCTTTCATATTTCAAAGTGGATCTTGGCACAACTGAGGCTGACATTTTACCAGTTTTCCCCATTTCAAGCTTAAAGCTATGACAGCATCATCCCTGACCATTTCCTTAAGAACTTAAAATAATCAATTGCTTGTATTGTTTTGTAGCACTGACTGTAATGTAATGTGTGGTTGTTTCACCTTCAGTGACTCGGAAAAGTATTCCCTCCTTGGAATTTCAACATTTTGTCTCAATCGGCCAATTGTTCTGAATTAATTACAAATAAAAAACAGAATACTATTTGATGAATACCAACGTGTGTGTGGTCATTCTGCAAAATACATAAATAATTGTACAAATATGTACAATTTACCCTAATTATAACTTTCAATGTTTGAAGAACATTGAACTTAAATCAACTATTAGACTTAAAGATTTAATTCAGTACGTCATGGCAAATTTTCTAGACGTGTCTTTTACTTGATATCGTTTACAATTATCCGTTACTTTAAAAGTTGAGTGTCTTGAAATTGTATGCACAGGTTTAATTGGATACGTCAAGGAGCTAGAGGTTACATTTAACTGATGGAATTGGTTATTTTAGAAAGTCCATTGCAAGTAATCAGCTATCTATTTCATCAAGACGCCAGCCAGGCCTCAATTAGTTGTTAACTGCTGTCAAGTATTACTGGCTCGTGTTCTAGAGAATTAGGGGAAAGTGCAAAATAAATGGTCAGCTCTCTCTGCTCCTTCTCCTCTCAACCGACACCTTGCTGCTCCAGGTCCAAGCAAGCATCGTCTGCAGCTGATTTATCGAGTGTTTCAAGCTTTCACCAGTGTTGCTTGCACTAATTAAATGTTTTGCGCTCAATCCAGAAATGTCACAATTGATCTGTCTTCCATCCGCAAGCAGCAATCTTCTTTCAAGACTTCAGCTGAGAAAGGAGCTGAGAAGCGGGGTGGGCAGTTGTGATCATTGGCAGAATCTTTTTCTTCTGCCTGGGACCCTTCCACTATTGCATCATAAGGCATTGAATCATAAGGCTCCGATGCCCCTCTGGGTTTAGCTTCTGTGCCCATGCAATGTTGATGTGCAAAACCAATGGTACCTACGGGACGTCCATTTTCAATAATAACTAGCCTCATAGGCCAATTCTGTTTGCAACTTATAAGTTACATTGATTGCACACAGCTATAAAGGTGACATTATTTACATCAAAGCAAGAAAAATGACGCCAAGGTTCGCTGCTTTTTTAATTTGTTTAATGTCTTCAGATGAGAAAAGGTTTTTGCATTCCTTTCCAGTTAACTATGGTTAACATATATGCTTGATTTGGTCCAGCCATGCTTATATTAATCAACCTAACTTCTGACAGAAGTTGTAGGGACACTGGTTATAGAGGTACATTCTGCCACAAACAAAATGCATTGCAGTTATTGATGACTATCAGTCTGAAAGGGGTTTAAGGACATCATACCGGAGCCTGTACGAAGTTGTGGTAATGCTTTGCTGTTTCTCTCAATGCCTTGCTATTATTGAGAGAACAATGTATTTAGCTCTGAATGAAATAATTCTACCGGAGAATGCCATGTCATACATCGTGGAGATAAATCTGACAATCGCCCGTGTCATGCAGCAGGACAATGATCCAAAAACACAAGCAAGTCTACATGAGAATGGTTGAAGAACGAAAAGGTTTTTGGAATGGCCTAGTCAAGACCAGACCTAAGCCCTGTTGAGTTGTGGCCGTTCATGGATAAAAAAAAAACTATAAATGTCACTGAGCAATTGAGGTTCTGCACGGACAAAAGTCCTCTGAGGCATTGTGAGGGACTGATCAATAGTGCATGTGTTTGGTTGCGCTTATAGCAGCTTTAGGTGGTGTAAGTGTGGTGTTATTGTGTCTAAGGGGGGAGTAACCTTTTCCCACAGAAACATAAGGTGTGGCATAGCTTTCTTCAAATGTAAATATAATGAATATATGTCTTTGTGTTATTGATTCATTTAGGGTCCCTTTAAAACAATTTTGGGTTTTGGTATAAGATCTTATGAAAATATGTTAAAATGAAAATATCAAGCAAATACATTTGTGGTTAATACATGTATGGTACTGTTCATTCATCAGTAAAAATTACATTGTTGATCCTTTATTATGAGCTCTTAATGACCACATGTCAACCAACATTCAAGTAATGTTTGATTCTCAGTGAAGACCTATTTATAGTATTCACGACTAAAGTTTTATTTCCAATCACTTGGTTTTGGTTGTTTTCACCATGGGATATTTTATATCTATTTTATATATATTCCTCGGTTTTCCCTTCTCAACCCTACACACAATAATCCTTACTTATAACATATTTTTACCTAAAGGTTGACCATGTACTCAACAATGTTTCTACTATTACCATTAACTACCCCCCATTGTTGTCATGGTGACATAATGGGGGTATTGGGCGAACTGGATTAAGGGTCTCGAAATGCTTTCCTACCATGTTGTTCCTGGACTTGACAAACAAACAATCTTATCGTTGGTATGGTATGCCAAAGCAAGCAGTGTTCCCTTTCCATACATGGCTCTTTGGCCGTTTTTAGTGTTATAAAAATAATGAGATCATTAGCATTCCTTCTGCTTCTTAGTTGAGACATGCTACAAATCTTTGATTACATACTATTTCCAGATGGACATCTTTATGTTTCCCAATTTCTGTGGCAGAGCTCTCCAGCTCTCCATTGTCCACTGGCATCTTGTGTTGTTCGTGTTCGAATTGGTTTGTGTGGAGGAACTCAAATTTCAACAGGTACTGACATGGTTCATGTCTATAAGTGTGAAAGGTTCATCCGAGGTGGACGAGTGGCAGATGGCCTAATCACGGACACATGCTAATACAAAGTTTAATGTAAAGAAGGATCCAAATATCCCAAAAATCACTCGACATATGGACACTCAAGAGCACCTCAATGTACACATAAGCTAGCCAGCATTTATCTGCTCTATATTGCCCCATGTAGAGCAAATCGTGTACATGTGGCAGCATGGTGAAAAGGACCAGCATTCATGTTCATTTTCATGCTTTCTGACTGAAATATACCGATATATCAGGAGAAATACAGGTTAAGGCATGGGAAGGACAAATGTCGGCAATGTTAAATCATATTAATACTTAACAAAGCCCTTGGCTGAAGTGCATACATGTTTTCGGTTGTGGCTTCCTCTGTTTTAGATAACATGGCCCTGAAATATACTTTTGTATATTGGTGTGGTGAACAATTTCAAAAGAGAGGCCAACTATTGTCAAGGCCCAGTGTTTGTGTTATATGTTCAGTGCTTCCTGGAGTCAGTAAACACTACTGCTTTGTGTTACAAGAAAGGCATGCCAAAACGTGCTGTACTCCCAGCCTGCACCAAGCTTACATGTTACAGGGCCCGATATTTAAGAAGCGTGCGTGTAAAAGCCTTCTATGAGTTAAAGGCAAAAGAGCAGCCCTCTGCTAAAATCAGCCCTTCTCCCTGGCCTTTACCCACAGCAACATCAGGCTTTTTTTTTCAGCGGGCTAGAAAACCCATTATCATCGGCATGGAAACAAAACGTTGGTAAAACAATTGATGCGTTTTTGGTAGGACCACCTGTCTCACTCAAGTGCTACCAGGTGGACCGGGCGGTTGTTAGAAGAAGCACTGTTTTATAATCCCATTTTACAGTCACAAACGGGGCGTTCAGCGGTTGGGGCCTATGGTGCAGGGATTGACTGAATCCCTGGAGGGGCTGGGAGGGAGAGTGGGGATCTCGTCATCTTGTCTGCTGAAGCAGGCGGTAGCAGAGGTCCGTGAGGTTGTCCTTCCCAGCAACCTACAGACAAGTTGTGTCGAATAGCTCCCTTGTTAACCAGTGTGTGGAGGGCCTAGAATATGTGGTCCCTGTGCTGAATGTCTCTGTTGTGGTTGGGACAGTGAAGGAGAACAAGGACCTCCTGCTTTCCCTCAAGACCCCAGTTCCTTCCACCTCCCAGGGGATCATCCAAAATACTTGTCATAACAACACAACAAAGGCTGTTGTGTCCAGATCAATGAACTCACAAGTCGCAAGAGTGCGAAGTGGATCCGGTAATGTTATCACTTGTCACCTGTTCTTGTTTTGTATGTGCAAGCCACACCACTGTTTTACTGGGTTCTGCAGAATCTGGCGAATCAGCCGATGTCACCCACAGCTCACACAGAAAATTTAATACCAGGATTCGGTCAGTTCCGGTCATTTTGTGTTTTTAGTGAAACACACTGATCATTGCCATTTTTCCATCAGAGACACATCAGAGCCTTATATTTTGCCAAAAACGTCAAGAGTCGTGAGTGGCCACATGTTTCTAGCTACAAACTTGAAAGTAACCTACTAAGACTTAGTTGTCTCAGGTAGATGTGGATATGATTAATTCAGTTGTAAGACTCCCTCACGCAGTGTTATCAATCAAATCGTTGAGTAGCTGATCAAAATGGCCATCACGTTACGTCCATAGAGGTGCACAGCACACTTTATGGTGCAATGGCTTGTTTGATTTTTACCAGACATAACCAGACCACATATGTCAAGGAGGCTTTGGCTCATTTGAACATTCTTAAACAGGCACAAAATGGTGGAAGCAGCATAGATCTATCCTCATAACATAGGTTATTTACGGGGAAATATAAAATATATATATATATATTATATATATGTAACATGGCTCATGTAATCTCAATCATGAAAAAATACTTTAAACCAAAAAATGCTTATGCCTGCATCCCAAAAAAGTGTCTAGTGAGATTCAAGAAACACTATTTGTTATGTTGTTAATATATCCCATGATCTTAAAAAACAAGGGAAGATTTTTGTCTTCTTCGTATGTCCTCTGTCCACTTCCAAGATAGACAACTTATTTTGAAATAAAAAAGCATTGGAACCAACCTGTGTTCACAATTTCACTCCAATGTCAACATTCACCCATGTAACGTGAAGAGTACTTCAGTCTCAGCAACAAACGGTCCCCTGCAGGAAACCATCTGAGTGTGTGTGTGTGTGTGTGTGCGTGCGTGTAATGGAGTGTGCTATGTGTGGGAGAGAAAGAGAGAGGGAGACACTGTGAAAGAGACCGAGGTGAGGAAGGAGGCCATGACAAATGTGCTTTTTCCTTTCAAATTCCTGTACCTAACAAATCAGCGGCAGCACTGTTTTACACCCTGACAACAAATAGAGATATCAAAGATATTAAAAGAGACAAGAGGCCCTTTAAGCTACTTGGCACAATTTGCTTGGAGTTAATAGTCTGTTCTCAGGGAGATTTGATCAGTAAGGGGAGAAGTGAATCACATCCCCGTCCAAATAGTTTCACAGTGTCCTGTCACTACTCATCACGCGAATGTTCTCAACCTCTCGGCCTCTTGCTACCTAGTTAATTTAAGACCGGGAAAAGGCTACGGGTGTTTCTTTGGCTGTGTGTGTGTGTGTGTGTGTGTCATCGCTGACATGGAACCGGTTCACGGTGGATATTACCATCGTAGACTGATATTGGGGATTTGTTGTGCCGCCTTGTCTTACACCACAGCGTCTGAACGTACGCTGGGTATCCCAGAGGATTGGGGTACGCCACACGGTCCAATGACCCTGGGCCAAATCCTACAGGCCGAGCCACCCATACAGTAAGAACACACCGTGCCGTTACTCACTCACACCTCCCACCTCCCCACAGTCGGTCGCGGCCACATGAACTGCAGCAGAGCTTTGCCACGGGTGATCATGTCCATTCCATTCCCCTTCACTGAGTGTAACACGGGGGAGGCAATCTCGCGACAAACCCTCCACGCAAACCCTCCCCTCGTCTGTCCCCCCCTCCACCTCTCTCCCGCCAGAGGAAAGGGGAAAGCGTAGAGGGGAACCGGACGCTGGGGGTAATTGGAGTTTTTTGCTGCATGTTTTTGTTCCCCCGTCCGGATCAGTCAAAGTCAGGGAGGATATGGGCTGTCAGGCGACGGCGCTCCTGTGGCTTTCCAGTGGCTGGCCTTCATTATCTCACTGGGAGGTCTGGTCCCAAATGACAATATTCTCCCGTATATTGCTCCACTTGTGACGGGGGGGTCCGTGGGCTTCTGGTGATGCGCTTGTGTTGGGGAAAGGGGAGCCGATTCAATTTGGGTGTGGAGTCGGCGAGTGGAGAACGCAGGGAGAGCATCGGGCGATTCGTGCCTGCGGAGGAAAAGCCTGTTTTTAAGAGACGAGCGGCAACCCCCTACCCCCACGTCCTTATCTAGAGGCGCTGTGGTGTCACACACACACCCACCCACACACACAACCTCAGCTCTCGGCAGGTCCTTGGAGCCGCTGGGATAGATGGGGATTATGTCTGAGCAACATAAAGGTTTGAGACGACAGAGACTGGATGTAACCCAGATGTCTCGGATCACCTACAGGCTGTTAGAGAGGTTCAGGCAATATGACGCCTGTGGCATCTGCAAATCAATGTACGACACACTCATTACAAGGTAAAATAGATTGTAGTGAGCTCCTTCTTTAATTCTCGCTGGAATAAAAGTTACATATTAAGTGGGATAAGATGGTTAAAAATCCATCAGAAGAAACCATGGGGAACTGAATGGTGTGGGAGGTCATCAGTGGAGTGATGGTGTCCTCAGATGCATTGATCCTGACTGGACAAACAGTGCAGAGAAGCGGAATGTGAGTAATTACAATGAGAACGCCGTTGACATGATGGATATGATGATATCTGCCTTCAAAAGTGCAGCGAAACAGGTTTGTTGGTAGGTTTTCCAGGTCTGGTCACACTTCAGCTGTGTTTCAGTTGTGTTCGGGTGAAGTATATCACCTTGAGGTACAGAGGCATCAACCCAACACCAAGACAGCAAGGCTGGTGACATTTCAACCCTCCTAATTTGCCCCATTAATTACATTTGATATAGAATGCTGTTAATATGTTCTCCACCACACGTCTTGCTCGTTGTTAAATGTTACCTCTTATTTAAACACCTCGCATCCCCTCTCTGCTCTGACCTTTCCTGATTAAAAACATTGCAGAAAGGTGTGTGTGCATGTTGCATATGTGTGTGAGAGACACACAAACAAACCCAAAGAGGGAGCCATTTGGAACACATGCAAAGTCTTCTAGTAAACCAAGCCAGTAGAATCATCTATCTGAGTACCATGTCTGCAGGATGTATGAGTCTGATTTTCCAGACTGTTTGACCTGTCTGTCTGACAATCCTGTCTGGCATCGTGTCTCACTTTATTGTCTGTTGGACCTGTCTGTCTGACCACCCTGCCTTTTGGATCTGTCTGTGTCTGTGTTCTGAATATCCTGCATGTTGAACTTGCCTGTGTTTGAGCTGTCTGTCTCTGATTCTTTGATAATAGGTCTAAGCAAGATAACACGTCATTGTAACAAATGTCCCACAGATATGATAGCATGCTGAAATAACCACATGGATTGATTTTCAACTTCTCCAGACACTGGTCCCAGAACCTGTGAGCAATGCTCTGCCAGATAAATGATACCAAACATATTCCCTTGGCATTTTTATCAATTTCTATTGGTTTCTATCCCAGAGACCCGTTCTGTAAAATGTGTCAATTTGTGGTTGAATGTGTGAATGTCTGCATACTTGTGAGTGCATTTGCAAGGAGTAATTACCTAATAATAGCACTTCTAAGTATCTGTACTTTTAATGATTCCTCTACTATTTCACCTGGTCTGACATGGTTTACGTTAAGATTTTTTTACCAGTGCTTATTATTTTTGTG
The DNA here is from genome assembly GCA_016801125.1 of Novumbra hubbsi. Classification (NCBI taxonomy): domain Eukaryota; kingdom Metazoa; phylum Chordata; class Actinopteri; order Esociformes; family Umbridae; genus Novumbra; species Novumbra hubbsi. The sequence goes on from JACXGK010001871.1 coordinate 44,095, forward strand.
CTTAAAAGGATGATGGAGCGGGTAAACGTCAACAGGAGAATGTCTATCTGTAATGGCTTTGTCCAAACATTGTCATATTTACACTTGGCAGATTTCGGTTTGGCCAATAGAATTCAAAAAAGTCTCAGAGAAACCAGCAGCCTTGAGATGAGGAGGGAAAATACAGTGGGATAATAGAATAATGTTATTGCTGTGCGTTGGGGGATGTATTGGTTAAAATCAGACATACAGTGCCTATTAAAAGTACACATTCCCCTGCCTTGTTTTGTGATATAGACTCAGTTTCTATTTATGTAACTGTAAAATTGACCTCCCCACAATACCCCATAATGAGAATGGGGAATTTATTGATTATGCAAACTGAAATATATAATGAAGGCTGTAAGTATTCAGGCCATTTGACATCCTTTGCCCCTCCAAATAAAGCTGAGATGCATCCTGTGTCCTTTGATCATCCCTTTCAAACTCAATTGCAATCTAACTGTGGCAGATTTAATATACTGGACATTATTTAAAAAGGTGTAAACCTGTTTGTATAAGGTCCCGCACTTTATGGTGTATGTCCGAACTAAAACCAATCCATCGAGTCGAAGGAACCCTACTGTACATGGAACTGTCACGCCCTAATGTGTTTCACCTGTTCTCTTGTCTCCACCCCCCCACCAGGTGTTGTCTATTTCCCATTACCCTCTGTGTATTTAGTCCCTGTTCCCCCAGCTGGCAGTGCCAGATCGTCTTGTCTAGTACAACGAATCCAGCGTTCTGTGTTCCTTGTTTCCGAGCCCCTGTCCAGTTACATTGCCTGTGCTAGAGTTCCCGTTGCCAACCTTCGCCTGCCCACCGACCACGTACCAGCCCAATGTCTGATAACCTCCCCAACAGCCCCGTTGCCAACCTACGCCTGTACATTACTACGAACATGCAGTGTAATAATCAGGTCTTAATGAGAGTGGCAAGTCGGATTCCACTCCTGAGTAAAAGGCAAACAACATGTCATCTGAAGGACCCTGAGAGCCTCAAAAAACAGATGATCTAGTCGGATGACAATAAAAATCTATCTATTCAGGCTGAATGCTAAGTGCCACGTGGCAAAACAAGGTACTGCTCATCAGCTGGTTGATCCTACGGTGAAGTCTGGCAGGGAATGGAAGACTGGTAAGGATTTGAGTGGTCTTTGATGTAAACCTGATCCAGAACTCACAGGATCTCAGACAACAATGACAATGAATCCTAATTAATGGCAATGACAGATGACATTTGATCTTTCAGTCAGAAAACAACCCCAAGCTCACAGCAAATGCTGGAGTGGAAATCACAGAGTTGAACTCAATTGAAAATTTGTGGAGAGACCTGAAGTTTGCAATTAACGGACAATTACAATTAATAATTCCAATTAAACAAATAAAGGTTTTGATTTCTTTTTTTTTGTTTTTGATAAATGGGCACACATTTCAAAAAGCTGCTTTCTGCTTTGTCATTTTGCGTTATTGGGTGTAGATTGAAGAGAAATGTGTAAATAAAAATAAATTACAAATGTGGTCAACAGCCCCACAAAACTTTTAAAAAGGTAAGAAGACCTAATACTCAGAAGGCAGTGCATAACTGTCAGTCTAAGATCTGTAGATTGTGTGTTAATCTATGGAACAAAGTGTTATTCCCTGTCTTGAGCTGGTAGACAGAGATACAGTCCACTCTTTTTGTTGTTAGTGTGGGGACTCAATTGTACAATGCTGTCATTTGTATGTACAATGCAATTATTAAGCATTTCAGTAGCTTACCTAGAATATGATGTTTATAGAATATCTCCCTAACATCTGCAGACATCATCTACAAAAGTTACAAGGCCCTAAATAATACAATTTTGATCCATTTAGGACTAAATTGTCTACAAGACCAGTCCCTCATCTTAAGAAAATAGAAAGTCAAAGTTGTCCCCAGCCGAGATGCTATTGAGAAAAATGAAGTCGTCCCAGTACCCTGCTGGTACAGTAACTGGTGTGTAATTAATGGCTACTCAGGGACAGACAGCTCATAATGAAGGACATCAGCAGCCAGCACGCACACACACACACACACAGCCAAAAGCCTTCTGAACAGGTGGCTGCGCTGGGCATGACTCTGTGTGATGAATGGCGGGTCTGGCAGCCCATAGGAGCAATCACAACTTGGGCGTTATTGTTATTACAGCCCTCCATCAGGAGGGAACAGACAGAAGGAAGAAGGAAAAGAGCACAAGGTTTTAGACACGTCAGACAGATGCCCTTGCTTGGTTTTCTTGAACGAAGGGAAAACAATGCCTGATTTGATTGGATTAAAAGAATTGCTCGCTCTATATCTGCCACATACATATCTCTCTTGATACATTAGGAGAGCCTGGAAGACTGACAATGTGAGGTCCTGAGTTACCGATGCCAATGTACCGTTACATGTATTTCCACACTCATTCTTTAAACGTGGAGTTGACGTTATGAAGATTGAATCATGACCAGGACTTTTCGAAGCAGTTCTTTGGATTTTTTGGGGTGATAAAACTTCTTTTTCATGTCCGTCACCATCAGATGATTAGAATTATGATGAATAAAGTAAATGGGCCGCAGACTCACAGGTTAGGATCACAGCGTATTATTGATTACCTGAGGAAAAGGTAATGTGTTTGTGTGTGTGTGTGACGAAGAGGATTGATGAGAATCTTTGAGCTCAGGTCTATTGCCAGATGTTGGCATGGCCCCAGATACATACCACAGATCATCCTAAACAGAGAAGTTAGTGCTGTCTGTATTTTGTCGTTCCCATCTTGTAAATCTCCAGATTTGACAAGAAGGATGAAGATTTATTTGAATATTTGTAGCAGGTTGGGAGAACCTCCATATTGGAAAACTAACGAAGCAGGTTAAGAGATGCTAAAGGTGCTAAAATCACTCAGATTGACCTTTGACCCTGGGTTTACGGATTGGTCAAATCTCACCTCCCAGGAAAGAGGACGTTTGTCATTTTGCACATAAGGGTCATCTGAGATTTGGCTTCCATGACGTTAAATTAGCCTTACAAGATCACAAAGTGTAACAGCCAGGATTCTGTAAATATTTTATTGCCTTTGCTGACAGTACGAAATAAATCTTTTAGCTCCTTTCCAAATCAAAATTAAGATTTAAAAAACCTTCTTCTCAAGGGAAATCTTCCAAATATAGCAGCGTTGTTTACAGCCTTTTTGGCTAGGTGAACAAAATACATGAAGATGAATTAATTTATCGACATAAAATAACTTAATATTTGATACTGACTACTTGTCAGAGTCTTCTATATACCAGTCTGGAGCTGAGTTGTTGATAAATATATATATATAAATATGTATATAGTGGCTTTGTTGGTTAGTAAACAGGCCAGTTGAGTTTAAACCCAGACAACCCCCTCAGTACCCACCTCCCATCTGGAGCTGTAACAGAGGTGTGAGCCCCCCACCACATTCTCATCCTCTTCACCTATTCCCCCCCTCCATTATTCTCCTCTCACTCTGTCTTAGTCTGTCCGGTGTTGTTTTCCACTCTGATGACTTCTAAAGTGCCCATATGGCCCACAGATCTTGGCGAGTCAGAGAGAGAAAATGATTCATAACAATGTAACCATGAGTTTCTGGTTGGTTTGGACAGCAGCGTCAGGCCGGTGCGAACCCTCCAACCTTCTGGTGGGTATGTGAATACGCTGCTGTCCGCTCTCTCCTCCTCTTCCTCCATCTCCAATCACCACGAATACGAAAGAGATGTGCCAAGGGTGTTGATGCATGACTTAATAGATTATATCAAAGAAATTGGCAATTTGGATTCCCATGGGGGGGGCAGCTGTCTGGGGTGCCTGTTTGTAGTAACAAGCGGACGATAGATTATATATAGATGGGTGACATATTTAAGGAAATACATCAATAAATGAGTGGAGGAACAAAAAACAGATGCTTCCATATAGCTGGATGATAAAACGAAGCAGTAAACATCTTATCACTCACTGTGGCATGTATGAAAATACTGAGCAGGCCAAGCTGACATTGATTTTAGAGGGAGACGGAAGAAGAACTGGTCAAAGTGACTAACCCCCTAATAGAGTTACTGAGACTCGTAGTATCTAAGCCAGGGTGCAGTTCACTGAGACAATTCATGTTGTTTTTTCTTGGTCACTAATCTGTAGGTTGAGGCTGTGCTAAAGGATGAGTGTATGGGAAGCCACATCGTCCACGAAGCAGAGAAGACTCACCAACAGGGTTTTCCCGTAGCTCCGGTACCCCTTAATTAGAAAGAACCACGCTTCTTTTGAGAGACAAGCTCATACTCTATGAATGTTGTAGAGCATGAACATACAGAAATGGGTCACCACCATGCTGTTAACAACAATGTGTTGTCAAGGGTCAAACCAAGGTTCTTTGCACCCTGGTAAGGGGACATTTGTATTTGTAAATCATATTGAAAATTTTTTAGAGAAGAAAGATCTTCCCACTGGAGAAGAGCAGCTCTTTTTTGTGAAGTTTTAGCTTGAGGTGGTGGGGCCAAAATCCAGATGGGAAATTGAGCCAGCTCAGTGCCAGTTGGGGAAAAGGAGAAAAAGTGTTGTATCGAACTATAAAACATCAGAAGAGGGACCATGTGATGATATGACAGAGCCAGACTTGTGAGATAGGGAAAAGAGAAGAAGGCCTAGAACCAAGCCTGGGGGAGTTCCAGGAGTAAGTGGCAGACGGAACAACTCTGATCCTTTTCATGTCACCTGGTTGATGTGGCCTGCCAGGCAGGACGCAATTCCCCAGTCTGCAGAGACTGAGGTTCCAGATCTAAGAAAGGGCAGTGGAGGATCTGATGCTTTGTATAGTTGAGGGCAGCAGATTCAAGTAGAAGAATGAGAACAGAAAGAGTCTTCTTGGCATCGCAAAGAGTTTTGTTAGACAGATAACAAGAGAGGTGGTGAGAAACATCACTCGTAAATGTCTTGGAAAGTACATCTGGAATAAGAATCTTCTAAAGCACCAATCAGAGATAGGAAATAAGAATCTTTCCAAGGCGTTAAATACCCCCTGAAGCACTGCAAAATGCATTATTAAGAATTGGGGGAATATTTCATAACAGTGAATCCGTCTACAACTGGCCGTCATCAAAAACAGAGTTCTGGGAAGGAGGGAGCTACTCAGAGGCCCACAGGAGGCCCATGGCAACTCTAAAGGATCTACAGTTTTACTACTACTGTTCTGTGCATGCGGCAACAATAGCCATTTGCTTCAAGAAAGTGGCATTTATAGGAGAGGGACAAAATGAAAACCCTTATTGAAGAAACTAAAATCCAATCTCATCTAGAGGCATGTGGGAGACCAAGTGAAAGACGATTCTATGGTCTGATGAGACAAAAATAGGCATCATAAGAGCACCATTCCTACTGTGGTAGTAGCATCATGAGAAAGGGATGGTACTTTGCATCAGGGATTGGAAAGGTTATAAAGATAGAGGGCAAAACGGATGTGGGCAAGTATAGAGAAATACTGTAAGAAAACCTACCAAAATCTTCCTGTCTTGGGGTCCTGTCCAGCCGGGACCCCAAAAGCCCGAATTGAAAAATAGGCAGGAATTGCTGTGTCTAGACGTGCAATGTTGGTACAGAGGTATCTAAATAAACGTAAGGCTGTAATTGCTGCCAATGCTGCCTTAACCAAATATTGTGTAAAGATTTGGGCATCCAGGCAACTATTGGACACTTTGACCAACCCCAAGCCGGCAGAGATCAATAACACCTGTTTTTTCTAATTGCTGCTGTTTGTCAGTGTAGAAGTGATCCTGCTTCAGGAAACAAAGGAAGTCTCCGGAAAACTGTATCATGCTCTGCATCCCTATCTATCTAGTCTAGAAGTCTACTACAAACAAAGCATCTCTTCTCCATCTCTAACCCTACCCCTAACTCTTTTCATTAAAATCACAGCACAGAATGTGTCATAAGCATTAAATTTTTTTATCAAAAGGAAACCTGAAAAAGAAAGAACATTGTGTGTGTTTGTGTCTATGAAACAAATGAGTAGCTGGATTTCACCCCCCCCCCCCCAGATCCTTCTCACTATGACAATGTGGGGTGTCACAAGTGTCAGAAAGTGGTTGGGGTCAAGGATTAAATTCTGTCTGTCTGTCTCTGCCTGTGTTTGTGTTTGGGAGGGATTCAAAAATCACACTGTCTCATATTTGAAAAGAAGACAAAAAATGATTTGGGGGGGGGGGTTGGCAAACATGTTAAATTATTAATTTTCTAGGTATATGTGCATTACACTAATTAAGACAAGCAGAAAAAGGTTTCTTAATTCAAAAATATGTTTCCTTTATTTTTAAACTTTGAATTGTTGTTGGCTTGTTTTGTTCCAACCTCAACCACTTTTGGTTTTGTAGGTACAGTTGCCTTACAGTGTTTACAATTGGCGAAAGGGGGCTATTACTTATGCAAGCAAGTATTTTCAGTTAAAGATTTGGAATTAATTCAGTTTGACTTTTCACTTCAACATTATGGATTATTCTGTGGTAAAAAACTCCTAAAGTAGATTTCAATACAATGTTCTGTAAGTTCTGACATATTATAGTGGACGTATCACACTATTTGACGAGAAAGTATGTGGGCACTTTCCCATGAGTTATGATTTAAAGCTATAACATGGTATGCAACTATTTAACTGTCATTAGTCATTTGCCACACACAAAGACCCAAGCAGCATTCTTTAGCTACAGTGTTCTGTGGATGACATAGAAATACATGAAAGGCATCAACTAATGGTATAGAAGAGCCCGCTAGTCAGACTTCATATGGAGCTAAAGTGACGCCGCTAGCCAGTGCTGCCCACATAATGTTGCACATGTTCCACCAAGCTAACTGGCTAACTGGCTTTTGTTGCAAATTCCCCTGCTAACTAACATTCGTTTTTAGTCCCCAAGGAAGATTTCTTAAGTGGATGAAACAATGCTTACCATAAAAAATGAAGAAAATAAGAACTTTCTGGCCGATCAGGGACCCTCTCCAGGAGGCATGCCTTGTTATGTCAGCCACTGCCGTCTGCCTAATACCTTACCAGCCGAACTATAGAAAATGGATGGTAAGGTTCATAGAAAGGTGTTTTTAGGAACGGACTAAATGAGCCTGCAGAGTTGTGGATAAAGGTATTCTGGACCCGACGAGACAGACAAGTTAAAAAAGGAGTGAAAGTGGGAAGGGGGAGGTGGGATTAGATAATAGAGAAAGGAGGAGAAATGGGTGGTTTATTTCCCATCTATTTAATTCTGTGTACTCACATAAGCCTTATCACACCTCTCTAGGTGTCAAAATGCATATATTCACTCGGATCTCCACTCCATTTAATGAAAGGCATCTCAATTGCATCCTTAAATTTGATGCATATTTAAATGCAAATTCATACCAGACCGACGGTTTTATATTACATCACGTTTGGGATTCAGTTCATATCGGATTTTCTGCAGCGTCTGTATTTACAATAGTCATCCCTGTTCTACACACTTATTTATCATCCAAGTGATATACCATGCCTGTGAGGCCATCACCCAAGACTTGACCATTGGAAAATGTGCTACTCCATATATGCTGCCATGCGGGTTTTCAGTTGTTTAATCCCTGAGTGCCTTTATAAGAGGTTGAGACTAAGTAACCCATGCCACTGACCAAGTAGCCCTAACTTACCCAACCCCCCAGTGATGTTCGTAATGGTCGAGGCTTGGTGTACCAGACTATGACATTCAGTCTTAGGAGACACAAATGGAGAACCTTTAAACCATTACATTTAGATAAGTGTAGCTTAGAGTGTTTCTGGAAGCCATGTTAAAACTTTTGTACAGGTTGGAAATGGCAGATTTAGACACTGATGAGCACCTAAGGTGAGATGCATAGGCTGTATAAGAACATGCTTTACCTGAAGGACTCACCTGTTCACAGTGCTGAATGGAGTTTAACTGACTATTGCCAAAACTAAAGAGGTGCACACAACCAGAATGTTGTCATACCACGTGCTTTTCTGAACAAAATGAATATTGTGTCCATTGTGAAGATTATTTTCTGCAGATGACATACATGAATGCCCTAATAACTCATTTCTATGCGACCACAATTACGATATTTGTCTCTGAATTGCCTTGTAAAAGCATAAAACAGTAAGAAAGTATTACTGCAATGCTGACAAAAGAATCCACTTTCAAATGATTCCCATTGGACTCTAAAAGATTTTTGATTTTTTTCTGGAATAATTATAATTTTACCAAATGTATCTGAAACAAAAAGAATGTAGAAAACAGACAGACAAACAAAACTAAATGTTTGGAAAAAGCACCGTGGGATGATGGATTTATCTCCAAACAGTCAAACATTTTTAATTCCTAATGTTTTGTTTTCATTTAAATATCTGTGAGAAACATTTCAATGTAGCTGTAACCAAATAGGCCAATTCCCATGACGATGAAAGGTTTAAGGACTGGTTACATAAACAAGTCCTACTGTGAGACCACCCGGAGAATAAAGGCGGTGGCTCAACTGGAAAAGCACATGTTCCGGGCTCTACAAGACGTGCTCAACTACAGTGCAGGATTTGACTCAGGCTTAAATCCACTGAACACTTCAATGACTATTCTCTTGTGTAACCGACAACACTTCACAGACCAAAAGCATAGCCAAAGATGTATATAGAGTCTTATTCCAATACGAGGAGATTTCTGTTTTACCCTTTCAAACTACAGGCATTGAACGCTGACTAAACACAGTCCAGATTGATGACGCCAACACACTAATAACCCATCCAGACAGTTATTTTAATGGTCATATTGTAATATGCATTATTAATCAGAAATATGCATGAATACAGTTATCTGATAATATGATTAGATTTCTCCATTTAATGGAAACATGATTTGAGTAAACAGTACACAAGTGAAAAGTGTCCAGGGAACACAGACTGTCTGGAAGAGAACACTATTTCCTATATAGTGCACTTACTTCTGACCAAGGCCCATAGGGTTCATGTAAAAATAGTGCACTATAAAGGGAACAGGCAATTGGGTGCAATTTAATTTGCATCCTTGGTCACACTTATTTTGTATCTACAGAACACACATGTTGATAACGACAGGAATCAAATGGACAATCAAGTAATGCATGTCCATTAGGTTAGATGATGGTTCTAACACAAAGCAGAAGATTATCTAACCAGGGCACTTTCTTTTAACATTTTGTACAGTTATAGGGGCAAAAATAAGAACAATTTCATAATCACTACAATATTTACACTATTATTTGGTGGTGCTCTCCACACTCTCCACACTCCACGCTCTCTTTAAAATATGTAGATATACATTTAAATAGAAGCCATACTCCTAGTTCTGCATAGGGCTTTCTTTCAGTAGTATTTCAGTACTGTGCTTCACTGTTGTGATGAAACTAATTGTTTTACATCAGGTGGTGGAAACCAACACGACTTTCATCCATAAAACGGCAGATAATTATTTACAATATCTGTGAGGAGACAATAGGGCCTAAATAGCCTTAGAGTAACTGTCTGGTGTTTCCAGATTGAATAAATACAATAAAATATGAGCTATAATAGATTGCAATATAAGTGAAATAGTTAAACTTCCAAATTCCATTTTTGGAATGATGTTAAAAAGCATTTTTCCCATGTTGAAATGTTGCGGTCATACCCAAACAACTTAATGGTGAGAGCATACACCAGTCATTAACAATACTCATGTTAGTAGACTACTGATTGTCCTGTTCATTTCCATTAGCAGGATGAGGGGTTTTGAAGTGCTCATGCTTTGGCTAAAAAATATTAGTGTAGGGTGTCATTAACAACATTATTTGAATGTGATGCAAAATAAGAACTTTTAAAAATGAGGTTTTCACTGTACAGATACGTGAAGAACCAATCAGTATCATTTTGACCTTCAACAAAACAAGAAATACTGAACAGAACCTTTGTCTACAGGCTAATGTTGTAAACAAATAGGCTGAGTCTGCTGTAACCACATAAAAGTTACTTTATATCAAGGGTATTATTAACCCAAATAACTGTATAATATGACACAACGTCAATTTGGGGTAAATATCCCATTATGTTTTTCTTTTTATT